>JASWDR010000512.1:0-29210 GCA_033439105.1 Magallana nippona
ATCATATTACATTATGTATTCATTTTCTTCCTTAACAACTCGCCTTCAAGGGATATAATGATTGTGGGTTTTTTTTTAAAACATGTATGTATTACTGGATTTAATACAGTATGTGTGTTTTTACACTTTTAGATTTAGAATTATTAAAATGATTGTGTTAGAACTATGTTTTGAAAGATTCAAAAAATCTGGGGCAAATAATTAATCCAACAACACTACACCCTTTAAAAAAAAAAAAAAGAGGAAATATATATTAGTATATATAATTAAGTATTAAGGTAAATACAAGAAATTCATAACAAGTGCCTGCAGATACCCACATGTCAACAAACAAGCGCCAAGGCGGGTTAACACTATAGCCAATCAGCGTTGAGTTAACTTATTGCTTATTTTTCCCTGCCGAACTTTTCAAGGTAGAATGCTCTCTCACGGGTCGTAAATATAGGGCTTTATAAACTGTTCGCGCGGCAGTAAGACATCATTTCAGTACACTTTGACTGAGAGAAAACATGTCTGGACGTGGTAAAGGAGGAAAAGGTCTTGGAAAGGGGGGCGCCAAGCGTCACAGGAAAGTCTTGAGAGATAACATCCAGGGTATCACCAAGCCCGCCATCCGTCGTCTTGCACGCAGAGGTGGAGTCAAACGTATCTCTGGACTCATCTACGAGGAGACCCGTGGTGTCCTGAAGGTGTTCCTTGAGAACGTCATCCGTGATGCAGTCACATACACAGAGCACGCCAAGAGGAAGACCGTCACAGCCATGGACGTTGTCTATGCTCTGAAGAGACAGGGACGTACCCTCTACGGATTCGGTGGTTAAACAACCAACTGCCTTTGTGCTACATGCACAGGACAACAAACGGCCGTTTTAACGGCCACCAAATTTTTAGAAAAGATGCCTCTATCACACATGTTGTGAAATGTTGTACAATCACATACTGGGTTTTGTAATATCTGATACCAAGAATGGGTGTTAGTGGAAGACACGAGGGGTTTTTGATTTGTGATAATTGTTAAACTACTGAGGGAGGGTTTGTTAATATTGTTTTTGACAGAAGCAAGCCAGCCCACAACTCTCTTACACACTTGAATATAAATCACAACTTGCCCTGACATACATGCTGTCTATGTTCAAAGTTTACATTATTTACTATAACTATTAACTATAGCCAGACATTTTCATCTAAGGACACAATGCTTGGAATAAAGAAAACCAAATATTTTAATAAAATTTCAAAGATCCAATGCGCCTCTTAACATTTTTCAATCACCCATATCTTATTTTGTCATTTTTTTCAAAATCAGGATTTTAGACTTCGAATAAGGTCCAAATCATCAATACGTACAACTTCAACAAATTATAATACATTCCACCAACTGGTATAAACCTTTTGGTTCATTTTTTTAATTAATTCATCTATATAATAACAGATGTTAAAATAAATAAAATGCATGTTAAACATAAATTGAAAACATATTATTAATCAATGTATATTGCAAACATTATAATCATTCATCTGATATATGCATGCCATAATATATAAAATGAAATACTTTATGGGGTATTATGTATTAACAGCATTCATGAATGTCTTAAAATTCATGCACTTTATTATCGTCACGAGTGAATTTTATATGTCACCAGAATATATGTGTTTCAGATTAATTGTAACAGCTCAAACAAAAATTAGATAATGGTAGTCAACAGAGATTGTTTCAATTGCTCTTAGTCATCTATTCTAACACTATTGTAAATAAAAAAAAAAAACAAAACAAAGAAAATAAAAACTCTGTGGAAATTGGGCACATAGTTGCTGAGTTTACATGTCAATTGTATTTGGGAGAGATTTGTTTGTTTTTATTGTATTTACCTCTCTGATCCATAAATGTGTGTTTACCTTTTCTCCATGTACTTGTTTATTATTTTTTTTTTTTAATTTTTTTGTACTGGTAGATTCATAATGACAAAGTGTCTATAGACAGTATTACAATGACACACTCAGTACACACATCTGTTACAGATGTTTACTATTGCATTATAACGATGGTAGCTTTTCGAAAAATTTGTGTGGCCCTGAAAAGGGCCGTTTTGTTTTGTCAACTGCCACTGCTTGCAGTTTACTTGCTGCTGGTGTACTTGGTGACAGCCTTGGTGCCTTCAGAGACAGCGTGCTTGGCCAATTCACCGGGCAGGAGAAGACGGACTGCAGTCTGGATTTCTCTGCTGGTGATGGTTGAGCGTTTGTTGTAGTGGGCCAGGCGGGAAGCCTCGGCAGCGATTCTCTCGAAGATGTCATTGACGAAAGAATTCATGATGCTCATGGCCTTGCTGGAAACTCCAGTGTCAGGGTGCACCTGCTTCAGGACTTTGTAGATGTAGATAGCGTAGGATTCCCTCCTCCTCCTGCGCTTTTTCTTGTCCCCAGTTCTCTGGGCCTTGGCCTTGGTGGCGGCTTTCTTAGCTCCTTTAGATCCGACTTTGGGTGGCATGTTTACAGATTGCTGGCAAACTGAAACTATGAGTGGCGCTAAGCGATTCGCGGCCTTATATATCACGCGAGGGGGATTGAAGCGAACAAGTAAATTGCGGACGTCCTTGTAAACATTAAAATGGTCGGTTTGCCCGAGGTGCGTATAAGACAAGCGTTGCGATTGGCGGAACATTTCAATCCGTGGAAGTGTTTAAATAGCGTGGCGCAGCGCATCGTGTGTTATTCGTTGATATCATTTTGTCAGCACCCAACCTACAACTCGACAATGTCTGGACGTGGTAAAGGAGGTAAAGTGAAGGGAAAGGCAAAGAGCCGATCATCCCGTGCCGGACTTCAGTTCCCCGTGGGTCGTATCCACCGTCTTCTGAGGAAGGGCAACTACGCCGAGAGAGTTGGAGCCGGTGCCCCTGTGTACCTGGCCGCCGTTCTTGAGTACTTGGCCGCTGAAGTCTTGGAGTTGGCAGGCAACGCAGCCCGTGACAACAAGAAGACCAGAATCATCCCCCGTCATCTGCAGCTGGCCATCCGTAACGACGAGGAGTTGAACAAACTTCTGTCCGGTGTGACCATCGCCCAGGGTGGTGTTTTGCCCAACATCCAGGCCGTGCTCCTCCCCAAGAAGACCCAGAAGCCAGCCGCCAAGTAAAAAGTCAGCTCTGCCGACTTTTTTGTCTATACCAAACGGCCGTTTTCACGGCCACCCATATTTTTCGAAAAGATGCCTCTATAGCATGCAGTGTTCATGTACATTCACCTAAATAACAGTTATATAAAACGCACAGGTAGATACAGGGTTCACTCACAAACACACACAATTCTGTACACAAAGACCCGCCCTGTAAACATCTCATCGCCCGTTATTTCAATTCTTGTATTAATTTATTTATAACTGTGTGTGTTCAATGTTTTAATAGTTCCGTTTTTGTATATTTGTATTTTGATTATTAATTTCATTTCTATTGCGCTGTCGATTAATACCATGCACGTCCCTGTCTGTAATCAACGGTCCCTCGAGTTAATATTCTAAAGGAAATCGCCCGACTTTGAAATAAAAAAAAACAAAAAAAAAACACAGAAACAAGAGAAATAAATAAATAGACACATGCATAGATGATAGTGACAATGGAGAAATTCACGTGAATGTTTTTAAAAACTAGCAAACAGCTCGCACAATCTACGTGCTGTGTGTCCAGGTCATTAATATTATTTCTATAATTAACTTCACTGATTTTGTGCTTGGAAAACGAGTTGTTTTAGAAAAGGATATATATGTGTAATTCTAGATTTCTGTGATATTGAAATCGAATATTAATATTAATATATTTTTTGTACATGCATTGATATCGAAACCTACACGTGTAGGCCTATAGATATATAGATGCACTCTATGTACTTGTGGTGCTTTAGAGATTATAAGTACATATGAGGTACAACGAAATAAAATATACAATATCAGAAGTAATATAGGGGAATAAAGAAAGAACTGATATATGTGAAAAATTAAACGGGAGACAAAACACCAATGTGGGATGAAATGTGTTGCAGAGGGAGTCAGACTTTTAATGTAAGTAATGAACCCACCCAACTTTCTATGAATAAGTTTTTAAAACTTCACATGCTAGTCGCATGATTTTTGAACACTTTATTACAGTTTTTTTTTTTTTGTTTATTTTTGTTTATTTTTTTTTTTTTTTGTGGTTTTTCATATTTCATCAGCTAGTGGAGGAATAGAGATATTGATTTCTTCTTCTTTTTTCTGATTTTATTTTGTATAAGCATAACGGTTTTATAGCGCAATTAAGCAGTAGAGTGCTGCATGTAATACGTAAAGTAATATATAGGTGTAACTATTTTTCAGCATTTCGTACAACTTTTTCTTTGGTTACATTTAATATTTATGTGCTGGTCTCATTTGTTTTCTCCGACAGGTTTTTATATATATCATTCTTTCTGGAATTAAAATTTTCCCCCGCACGTATTTTTGCGTGGCGTGTTTCTGGGTGTACGGAGCTGTCGTGTGTTTCGTTAAAAAAGAAACATGAATTAGTTTACCCCACAATAAACGACATTTAGTATACGTGTGTCAGTAAGTTAAAAGGTTATAAACATAAATAAGTTTTTAAATTTTATCATTTTTAGATAGATTGCGCGACTTTTACCTTCCTGTGCAGTTGCAAAATGATACTCTGTCCTATGTTTTCGTTTAGTTTGAATTCTTTTCGTGATATTTTTACGAGGGAAACGCAGATAATACGCTAGAGATATATCCACGTTATGTGTTTTTAGTAAAATAGTTACAATTGTGGCCCATGAAACGGCGCAACAAGGATGCAAACACCGACATCAAAACACACATCGACCTCAATATGAACGAGCGCTCAGAATTTTGGGGATGTTTTCGAGGACGTCCGCGCTCGATGTAAACAAAAACAGCGAGTGCGTGTGACCCCATTATTTCCTCGTCTTAGTTCGCAGTGAATTGAACGGCGCTTCCATTTCGTCCGAAAACATGGCAGATACAGCAACCCCAACCCCAGCCAAGAAGAAGGTTACAAAGCCTAAGGTGCCAGCAGCGCACCCCAAGTACGTTGACATGATCAGGGCCGCCCTGGAATCTTTGAAAGAGCGTGGCGGATCTTCCAGACAAGCTATCCTGAAGTACATTATGGCCAACTACAAAGTCGGCAATGACGTCAACTCCATCAACGCCCACTTGAAAATGGCTCTGAAGAACGGAGTGAAGAAAGGTGCTCTGAAACAAGCCAAGGGCACAGGTGCCAGCGGCTCCTTCAAGCTTGGTGACAAGCCCAAGACTGAGAAGAAACCAAAGGCCAAGAAAGTTGCCAAGCCTAAGGCAGCAAAACCCAAGAAGGCCGCAGCAGCAAAACCAAAAAAGGCAGCCGGAGAGAAAAAGACTGCTGAGAAGAAGAAGAAGTCTCCCAAGAAAGCAGCCGGACCTAAGAAGGTTAAGACTCCAAAGAAGAAGGCAGCAACTAAGTCCCCAAAGAAGGCAGCGGCCAAGCCAAAGAAAGTCAAAACACCTAAGAAGGCAGCTGCTAAGAAAGCCAAGACTCCCAAGAAGGCAGCAGCAAAGAAATAAGCAATTCTAGCATCATTGCAGATTGCCAACTTAAACAAAAAAAAGCCCTTTTCAGGGCTACCCATATTTTTCGAAAAGATGTCTCGGTTACAAATAGCAAAGAAACGTACATGTGTGTGTGTCATAAATGTAATTACATGCTTGCATGTATATTCATAATATTTTATAAACATGTTAAAATCGCATGAAAAGAGGTGACGATAGTCATTATTCATTTTATGTATTCATTCATTCATTACTGTATTTCTTCACTTGTGATGGAAATTTCATCCATCCTGAATGATATAATGGACAAAAACAAACACAAACAAAATCAATTGACATGTATTTATAGTGTCTGTGGTCTGTGCATGTTTTCCTATATTTTAAATATTTTGGACTCTGCACTTGACATATATTAATTGATATGAAGCCTATTACAAAAATAAGACATTTGACATTTTTATCATTCTTACTTGTAAACAAAATGATGCACAATAGAATTCTTCTTAAAAACAAATACATGCCCGCCCCTACATAAATAGCCCACCAACCTCTTCCCCCACACACGCCCCCCCCCCCCCCCCCCCCCCCCCCCCACCAACCAACCAACCAAAGATAAAATAGGACAAAAAAAAAAAAAAAGAAGGGAGGCAAAATGAATTCAAAATATGTGGTTTTAAAAGAAGATCTGCTATAATTAAAATCAACATGTTAATCGACAAGTGCATAATTATATCATAGATTTAGGATGAGGCTGCATGCACATCACCTTTTTTTCTTTTCTTTTCCTTTTTTTTTTTTTTTTGGTTTTTTTTTTTGTTATATGTGATTGAATTAATGTTTGTCTATTTTCTTTTTTTCATAAGCACACAAAACATAATGGAGGGGCATACTCATATAATCATTTTGTAAGGAACATGTGAAATGTGCATGTACAGGATGAAATATACATCAGTCACTCAATCTGGGAGTAACAGGTTATTCTGAACTCTGTCATTTTCAACATGAGTGCATTGGATTACATCCCAAGGCATTTTCTGTGTAAGTGTTTTTGTTTTATATGTGTGTGTGTGTGTTGTTGTTTTTTTTAATTATTTTTTTTTATAGATATATTCATATATGTGTGCATATATAATTGACAGCATCTTAATTATTTATTGTTCTCTATAAATAAATATATATAATGCGGCTCTGAACCTTTCATCGTATTCAGTACATCTTATTCCACCCCTTACTCCCGTGCGTCTGATTTTAAAGTAGAGTATATACATATACATGTGTCATTTATATACATTGAGTTGCCCTAAGTTGTTATAATTTTGAATCTGATTACGAACATACAAAATCGCTGAATAGTTTTAAAGACATTTCATGTTATATTTCTATCGAAATTTGCTGTTTGTCTTATATTGGTTGTTTTTGTATATCTCCTAAACTCAAAGTTGACCGATATAAGCATAATTTTCTAAGTTCACAAATTCTGTGCAAAAGCCGGATTGAAATGATTTTACACCGGGCCAATGGGCACGGGTTATTATCGACTAATCACAGACCACCTCTCTCAGCTACATAACCAATGGCAATTGTCGTTAGTGAGGGCGCGGTGATTTTGAAGGGCGACCTGTTATTCCTCGTCTCGGTATAAAGTTTATACAGAGAGCTAACTGCCTCATTCATTCATTTGACACTCGTCGAAGATGGCTCGTACTAAGCAGACCGCAAGAAAATCTACTGGAGGCAAGGCTCCACGTAAACAACTGGCTACCAAGGCCGCCCGTAAGAGCGCCCCAGCCACTGGTGGAGTCAAGAAACCCCACAGATACAGGCCCGGAACCGTCGCTCTCCGTGAGATCAGGAGATACCAGAAAAGCACTGAGTTGCTCATCAGGAAACTGCCTTTCCAGCGTTTGGTCCGTGAGATCGCTCAGGACTTCAAGACTGATCTCCGATTCCAGAGCTCCGCCGTCATGGCTCTCCAGGAAGCCAGCGAAGCTTACCTTGTCGGACTCTTTGAGGACACCAACTTGTGCGCTATCCACGCCAAGAGAGTCACCATCATGCCCAAAGACATCCAGCTTGCCAGACGTATCCGTGGCGAGAGAGCTTAAGTTTCTTTGTCTCTGACAAATACAAAACGGCCGTTTTCACGGCCACCTAAACTTTTAGAAAAGATGCCTATATTACAATCAATGAGACTACAACTGAACAAAAGAGCATTTTTTATCAACATGAGATTGAACCCTGTACACACAAATTATTGCAAAATCAGCCCTCCTCTGCTTATCACATTTCACTGTAAACTAAACCCAGCAAGATTGTTATGATTTTCATTTCAAAGAATAGAATAGTTTGATCATCATGAAATGATAGATTATTGATGGTCCTACTACTGAGAATGTGTTATAGTAACAGCTATAATGATATTCCATTCCCTCTGATCTTTTGTTTTTCTCTGTGAAAGTTTATTTTATTATTTAATTATATTAACTCTACAAGAAAAAGAAACTGCTTGAAACTGTAGGGCTGTAGTTGCATCAATGCTAATCATCATCATCATCATCATCATCATCCAAATACCAACAGAAATGAGTAAATATAATGTTTTACAATATTATTACAATCATATCTGATTCCTGTGCTATGAAATTCGTGAAAATTGTGCTATGATTTACATGAACTGACTCTGTAACAGATATTGTGATCTTCCAATTAATTTCACCAGATACTTAGTTAAAAAAAATAAAAAACAATCAAGATTATTGCAATAAATTTGTTCCAAATGTAGGAAAATTCACTTATAAAAGCGATTCTGCGTGAAATTAATATCTGTGTAATACCTGTACTTCTCTTTTTTCTCGTATCATATATTTCATAAAGTTAAAATATGTTATTAATTCAGCAAGTGTTCCTGTTCTTATCGGATTGTGTTTTCTTCTGTTCGGTTTCCTTTTTTTTCTTTTTTTTGGGGGGGGGGGGGGGTGTGTTTATTTTTTATTTCAATATATTGAAATAACGAGCTCTTGTTTATGGTGGCTGTGAATTACTGGTGCATAATTCGTAAAAAAAGGGAACAAGTACACATTGAAATTACAATCTATCTGAAATTACTAAAGTAATATCATCATATTACATTATGTATTCATTTTCTTCCTTAACAACTCGCCTTCAAGGGATATAATGATTGTGGGTTTTTTTTTAAAACATGTATGTATTACTGGATTTAATACAGTATGTGTGTTTTTACACTTTTAGATTTAGAATTATTAAAATGATTGTGTTAGAACTATGTTTTGAAAGATTCAAAAAATCTGGGGCAAATAATTAATCCAACAACACTACACCCTTTAAAAAAAAAAAAAAGAGGAAATATATATTAGTATATATAATTAAGTATTAAGGTAAATACAAGAAATTCATAACAAGTGCCTGCAGATACCCACATGTCAACAAACAAGCGCCAAGGCGGGTTAACACTATAGCCAATCAGCGTTGAGTTAACTTATTGCTTATTTTTCCCTGCCGAACTTTTCAAGGTAGAATGCTCTCTCACGGGTCGTAAATATAGGGCTTTATAAACTGTTCGCGCGGCAGTAAGACATCATTTCAGTACACTTTGACTGAGAGAAAACATGTCTGGACGTGGTAAAGGAGGAAAAGGTCTTGGAAAGGGGGGCGCCAAGCGTCACAGGAAAGTCTTGAGAGATAACATCCAGGGTATCACCAAGCCCGCCATCCGTCGTCTTGCACGCAGAGGTGGAGTCAAACGTATCTCTGGACTCATCTACGAGGAGACCCGTGGTGTCCTGAAGGTGTTCCTTGAGAACGTCATCCGTGATGCAGTCACATACACAGAGCACGCCAAGAGGAAGACCGTCACAGCCATGGACGTTGTCTATGCTCTGAAGAGACAGGGACGTACCCTCTACGGATTCGGTGGTTAAACAACCAACTGCCTTTGTGCTACATGCACAGGACAACAAACGGCCGTTTTAACGGCCACCAAATTTTTAGAAAAGATGCCTCTATCACACATGTTGTGAAATGTTGTACAATCACATACTGGGTTTTGTAATATCTGATACCAAGAATGGGTGTTAGTGGAAGACACGAGGGGTTTTTGATTTGTGATAATTGTTAAACTACTGAGGGAGGGTTTGTTAATATTGTTTTTGACAGAAGCAAGCCAGCCCACAACTCTCTTACACACTTGAATATAAATCACAACTTGCCCTGACATACATGCTGTCTATGTTCAAAGTTTACATTATTTACTATAACTATTAACTATAGCCAGACATTTTCATCTAAGGACACAATGCTTGGAATAAAGAAAACCAAATATTTTAATAAAATTTCAAAGATCCAATGCGCCTCTTAACATTTTTCAATCACCCATATCTTATTTTGTCATTTTTTCAAAATCAGGATTTTAGACTTCGAATAAGGTCCAAATCATCAATACGTACAACTTCAACAAATTATAATACATTCCACCAACTGGTATAAACCTTTTGGTTCATTTTTTTTAATTAATTCATCTATATAATAACAGATGTTAAAATAAATAAAATGCATGTTAAACATAAATTGAAAACATATTATTAATCAATGTATATTGCAAACATTATAATCATTCATCTGATATATGCATGCCATAATATATAAAATGAAATACTTTATGGGGTATTATGTATTAACAGCATTCATGAATGTCTTAAAATTCATGCACTTTATTATCGTCACGAGTGAATTTTATATGTCACCAGAATATATGTGTTTCAGATTAATTGTAACAGCTCAAACAAAAATTAGATAATGGTAGTCAACAGAGATTGTTTCAATTGCTCTTAGTCATCTATTCTAACACTATTGTAAATAAAAAAAAAAAACAAAACAAAGAAAATAAAAACTCTGTGGAAATTGGGCACATAGTTGCTGAGTTTACATGTCAATTGTATTTGGGAGAGATTTGTTTGTTTTTATTGTATTTACCTCTCTGATCCATAAATGTGTGTTTACCTTTTCTCCATGTACTTGTTTATTATTTTTTTTTTTTAATTTTTTTGTACTGGTAGATTCATAATGACAAAGTGTCTATAGACAGTATTACAATGACACACTCAGTACACACATCTGTTACAGATGTTTACTATTGCATTATAACGATGGTAGCTTTTCGAAAAATTTGTGTGGCCCTGAAAAGGGCCGTTTTGTTTTGTCAACTGCCACTGCTTGCAGTTTACTTGCTGCTGGTGTACTTGGTGACAGCCTTGGTGCCTTCAGAGACAGCGTGCTTGGCCAATTCACCGGGCAGGAGAAGACGGACTGCAGTCTGGATTTCTCTGCTGGTGATGGTTGAGCGTTTGTTGTAGTGGGCCAGGCGGGAAGCCTCGGCAGCGATTCTCTCGAAGATGTCATTGACGAAAGAATTCATGATGCTCATGGCCTTGCTGGAAACTCCAGTGTCAGGGTGCACCTGCTTCAGGACTTTGTAGATGTAGATAGCGTAGGATTCCCTCCTCCTCCTGCGCTTTTTCTTGTCCCCAGTTCTCTGGGCCTTGGCCTTGGTGGCGGCTTTCTTAGCTCCTTTAGATCCGACTTTGGGTGGCATGTTTACAGATTGCTGGCAAACTGAAACTATGAGTGGCGCTAAGCGATTCGCGGCCTTATATATCACGCGAGGGGGATTGAAGCGAACAAGTAAATTGCGGACGTCCTTGTAAACATTAAAATGGTCGGTTTGCCCGAGGTGCGTATAAGACAAGCGTTGCGATTGGCGGAACATTTCAATCCGTGGAAGTGTTTAAATAGCGTGGCGCAGCGCATCGTGTGTTATTCGTTGATATCATTTTGTCAGCACCCAACCTACAACTCGACAATGTCTGGACGTGGTAAAGGAGGTAAAGTGAAGGGAAAGGCAAAGAGCCGATCATCCCGTGCCGGACTTCAGTTCCCCGTGGGTCGTATCCACCGTCTTCTGAGGAAGGGCAACTACGCCGAGAGAGTTGGAGCCGGTGCCCCTGTGTACCTGGCCGCCGTTCTTGAGTACTTGGCCGCTGAAGTCTTGGAGTTGGCAGGCAACGCAGCCCGTGACAACAAGAAGACCAGAATCATCCCCCGTCATCTGCAGCTGGCCATCCGTAACGACGAGGAGTTGAACAAACTTCTGTCCGGTGTGACCATCGCCCAGGGTGGTGTTTTGCCCAACATCCAGGCCGTGCTCCTCCCCAAGAAGACCCAGAAGCCAGCCGCCAAGTAAAAAGTCAGCTCTGCCGACTTTTTTGTCTATACCAAACGGCCGTTTTCACGGCCACCCATATTTTTCGAAAAGATGCCTCTATAGCATGCAGTGTTCATGTACATTCACCTAAATAACAGTTATATAAAACGCACAGGTAGATACAGGGTTCACTCACAAACACACACAATTCTGTACACAAAGACCCGCCCTGTAAACATCTCATCGCCCGTTATTTCAATTCTTGTATTAATTTATTTATAACTGTGTGTGTTCAATGTTTTAATAGTTCCGTTTTTGTATATTTGTATTTTGATTATTAATTTCATTTCTATTGCGCTGTCGATTAATACCATGCACGTCCCTGTCTGTAATCAACGGTCCCTCGAGTTAATATTCTAAAGGAAATCGCCCGACTTTGAAATAAAAAAAAACAAAAAAAAAACACAGAAACAAGAGAAATAAATAAATAGACACATGCATAGATGATAGTGACAATGGAGAAATTCACGTGAATGTTTTTAAAAACTAGCAAACAGCTCGCACAATCTACGTGCTGTGTGTCCAGGTCATTAATATTATTTCTATAATTAACTTCACTGATTTTGTGCTTGGAAAACGAGTTGTTTTAGAAAAGGATATATATGTGTAATTCTAGATTTCTGTGATATTGAAATCGAATATTAATATTAATATATTTTTTGTACATGCATTGATATCGAAACCTACACGTGTAGGCCTATAGATATATAGATGCACTCTATGTACTTGTGGTGCTTTAGAGATTATAAGTACATATGAGGTACAACGAAATAAAATATACAATATCAGAAGTAATATAGGGGAATAAAGAAAGAACTGATATATGTGAAAAATTAAACGGGAGACAAAACACCAATGTGGGATGAAATGTGTTGCAGAGGGAGTCAGACTTTTAATGTAAGTAATGAACCCACCCAACTTTCTATGAATAAGTTTTTAAAACTTCACATGCTAGTCGCATGATTTTTGAACACTTTATTACAGTTTTTTTTTTTTTGTTTATTTTTGTTTATTTTTTTTTTTTTTTGTGGTTTTTCATATTTCATCAGCTAGTGGAGGAATAGAGATATTGATTTCTTCTTCTTTTTTCTGATTTTATTTTGTATAAGCATAACGGTTTTATAGCGCAATTAAGCAGTAGAGTGCTGCATGTAATACGTAAAGTAATATATAGGTGTAACTATTTTTCAGCATTTCGTACAACTTTTTCTTTGGTTACATTTAATATTTATGTGCTGGTCTCATTTGTTTTCTCCGACAGGTTTTTATATATATCATTCTTTCTGGAATTAAAATTTTCCCCCGCACGTATTTTTGCGTGGCGTGTTTCTGGGTGTACGGAGCTGTCGTGTGTTTCGTTAAAAAAGAAACATGAATTAGTTTACCCCACAATAAACGACATTTAGTATACGTGTGTCAGTAAGTTAAAAGGTTATAAACATAAATAAGTTTTTAAATTTTATCATTTTTAGATAGATTGCGCGACTTTTACCTTCCTGTGCAGTTGCAAAATGATACTCTGTCCTATGTTTTCGTTTAGTTTGAATTCTTTTCGTGATATTTTTACGAGGGAAACGCAGATAATACGCTAGAGATATATCCACGTTATGTGTTTTTAGTAAAATAGTTACAATTGTGGCCCATGAAACGGCGCAACAAGGATGCAAACACCGACATCAAAACACACATCGACCTCAATATGAACGAGCGCTCAGAATTTTGGGGATGTTTTCGAGGACGTCCGCGCTCGATGTAAACAAAAACAGCGAGTGCGTGTGACCCCATTATTTCCTCGTCTTAGTTCGCAGTGAATTGAACGGCGCTTCCATTTCGTCCGAAAACATGGCAGATACAGCAACCCCAACCCCAGCCAAGAAGAAGGTTACAAAGCCTAAGGTGCCAGCAGCGCACCCCAAGTACGTTGACATGATCAGGGCCGCCCTGGAATCTTTGAAAGAGCGTGGCGGATCTTCCAGACAAGCTATCCTGAAGTACATTATGGCCAACTACAAAGTCGGCAATGACGTCAACTCCATCAACGCCCACTTGAAAATGGCTCTGAAGAACGGAGTGAAGAAAGGTGCTCTGAAACAAGCCAAGGGCACAGGTGCCAGCGGCTCCTTCAAGCTTGGTGACAAGCCCAAGACTGAGAAGAAACCAAAGGCCAAGAAAGTTGCCAAGCCTAAGGCAGCAAAACCCAAGAAGGCCGCAGCAGCAAAACCAAAAAAGGCAGCCGGAGAGAAAAAGACTGCTGAGAAGAAGAAGAAGTCTCCCAAGAAAGCAGCCGGACCTAAGAAGGTTAAGACTCCAAAGAAGAAGGCAGCAACTAAGTCCCCAAAGAAGGCAGCGGCCAAGCCAAAGAAAGTCAAAACACCTAAGAAGGCAGCTGCTAAGAAAGCCAAGACTCCCAAGAAGGCAGCAGCAAAGAAATAAGCAATTCTAGCATCATTGCAGATTGCCAACTTAAACAAAAAAAAGCCCTTTTCAGGGCTACCCATATTTTTCGAAAAGATGTCTCGGTTACAAATAGCAAAGAAACGTACATGTGTGTGTGTCATAAATGTAATTACATGCTTGCATGTATATTCATAATATTTTATAAACATGTTAAAATCGCATGAAAAGAGGTGACGATAGTCATTATTCATTTTATGTATTCATTCATTCATTACTGTATTTCTTCACTTGTGATGGAAATTTCATCCATCCTGAATGATATAATGGACAAAAACAAACACAAACAAAATCAATTGACATGTATTTATAGTGTCTGTGGTCTGTGCATGTTTTCCTATATTTTAAATATTTTGGACTCTGCACTTGACATATATTAATTGATATGAAGCCTATTACAAAAATAAGACATTTGACATTTTTATCATTCTTACTTGTAAACAAAATGATGCACAATAGAATTCTTCTTAAAAACAAATACATGCCCGCCCCTACATAAATAGCCCACCAACCTCTTCCCCCACACACGCCCCCCCCCCCCCCCCCCCCCCCCCCCCACCAACCAACCAACCAAAGATAAAATAGGACAAAAAAAAAAAAAAAGAAGGGAGGCAAAATGAATTCAAAATATGTGGTTTTAAAAGAAGATCTGCTATAATTAAAATCAACATGTTAATCGACAAGTGCATAATTATATCATAGATTTAGGATGAGGCTGCATGCACATCACCTTTTTTTCTTTTCTTTTCCTTTTTTTTTTTTTTTGGTTTTTTTTTTTGTTATATGTGATTGAATTAATGTTTGTCTATTTTCTTTTTTTCATAAGCACACAAAACATAATGGAGGGGCATACTCATATAATCATTTTGTAAGGAACATGTGAAATGTGCATGTACAGGATGAAATATACATCAGTCACTCAATCTGGGAGTAACAGGTTATTCTGAACTCTGTCATTTTCAACATGAGTGCATTGGATTACATCCCAAGGCATTTTCTGTGTAAGTGTTTTTGTTTTATATGTGTGTGTGTGTGTTGTTGTTTTTTTTAATTATTTTTTTTTATAGATATATTCATATATGTGTGCATATATAATTGACAGCATCTTAATTATTTATTGTTCTCTATAAATAAATATATATAATGCGGCTCTGAACCTTTCATCGTATTCAGTACATCTTATTCCACCCCTTACTCCCGTGCGTCTGATTTTAAAGTAGAGTATATACATATACATGTGTCATTTATATACATTGAGTTGCCCTAAGTTGTTATAATTTTGAATCTGATTACGAACATACAAAATCGCTGAATAGTTTTAAAGACATTTCATGTTATATTTCTATCGAAATTTGCTGTTTGTCTTATATTGGTTGTTTTTGTATATCTCCTAAACTCAAAGTTGACCGATATAAGCATAATTTTCTAAGTTCACAAATTCTGTGCAAAAGCCGGATTGAAATGATTTTACACCGGGCCAATGGGCACGGGTTATTATCGACTAATCACAGACCACCTCTCTCAGCTACATAACCAATGGCAATTGTCGTTAGTGAGGGCGCGGTGATTTTGAAGGGCGACCTGTTATTCCTCGTCTCGGTATAAAGTTTATACAGAGAGCTAACTGCCTCATTCATTCATTTGACACTCGTCGAAGATGGCTCGTACTAAGCAGACCGCAAGAAAATCTACTGGAGGCAAGGCTCCACGTAAACAACTGGCTACCAAGGCCGCCCGTAAGAGCGCCCCAGCCACTGGTGGAGTCAAGAAACCCCACAGATACAGGCCCGGAACCGTCGCTCTCCGTGAGATCAGGAGATACCAGAAAAGCACTGAGTTGCTCATCAGGAAACTGCCTTTCCAGCGTTTGGTCCGTGAGATCGCTCAGGACTTCAAGACTGATCTCCGATTCCAGAGCTCCGCCGTCATGGCTCTCCAGGAAGCCAGCGAAGCTTACCTTGTCGGACTCTTTGAGGACACCAACTTGTGCGCTATCCACGCCAAGAGAGTCACCATCATGCCCAAAGACATCCAGCTTGCCAGACGTATCCGTGGCGAGAGAGCTTAAGTTTCTTTGTCTCTGACAAATACAAAACGGCCGTTTTCACGGCCACCTAAACTTTTAGAAAAGATGCCTATATTACAATCAATGAGACTACAACTGAACAAAAGAGCATTTTTTATCAACATGAGATTGAACCCTGTACACACAAATTATTGCAAAATCAGCCCTCCTCTGCTTATCACATTTCACTGTAAACTAAACCCAGCAAGATTGTTATGATTTTCATTTCAAAGAATAGAATAGTTTGATCATCATGAAATGATAGATTATTGATGGTCCTACTACTGAGAATGTGTTATAGTAACAGCTATAATGATATTCCATTCCCTCTGATCTTTTGTTTTTCTCTGTGAAAGTTTATTTTATTATTTAATTATATTAACTCTACAAGAAAAAGAAACTGCTTGAAACTGTAGGGCTGTAGTTGCATCAATGCTAATCATCATCATCATCATCATCATCATCATCCAAATACCAACAGAAATGAGTAAATATAATGTTTTACAATATTATTACAATCATATCTGATTCCTGTGCTATGAAATTCGTGAAAATTGTGCTATGATTTACATGAACTGACTCTGTAACAGATATTGTGATCTTCCAATTAATTTCACCAGATACTTAGTTAAAAAAAATAAAAAACAATCAAGATTATTGCAATAAATTTGTTCCAAATGTAGGAAAATTCACTTATAAAAGCGATTCTGCGTGAAATTAATATCTGTGTAATACCTGTACTTCTCTTTTTTCTCGTATCATATATTTCATAAAGTTAAAATATGTTATTAATTCAGCAAGTGTTCCTGTTCTTATCGGATTGTGTTTTCTTCTGTTCGGTTTCCTTTTTTTTCTTTTTTTTGGGGGGGGGGGGGGGTGTGTTTATTTTTTATTTCAATATATTGAAATAACGAGCTCTTGTTTATGGTGGCTGTGAATTACTGGTGCATAATTCGTAAAAAAAGGGAACAAGTACACATTGAAATTACAATCTATCTGAAATTACTAAAGTAATATCATCATATTACATTATGTATTCATTTTCTTCCTTAACAACTCGCCTTCAAGGGATATAATGATTGTGGGTTTTTTTTTAAAACATGTATGTATTACTGGATTTAATACAGTATGTGTGTTTTTACACTTTTAGATTTAGAATTATTAAAATGATTGTGTTAGAACTATGTTTTGAAAGATTCAAAAAATCTGGGGCAAATAATTAATCCAACAACACTACACCCTTTAAAAAAAAAAAAAAGAGGAAATATATATTAGTATATATAATTAAGTATTAAGGTAAATACAAGAAATTCATAACAAGTGCCTGCAGATACCCACATGTCAACAAACAAGCGCCAAGGCGGGTTAACACTATAGCCAATCAGCGTTGAGTTAACTTATTGCTTATTTTTCCCTGCCGAACTTTTCAAGGTAGAATGCTCTCTCACGGGTCGTAAATATAGGGCTTTATAAACTGTTCGCGCGGCAGTAAGACATCATTTCAGTACACTTTGACTGAGAGAAAACATGTCTGGACGTGGTAAAGGAGGAAAAGGTCTTGGAAAGGGGGGCGCCAAGCGTCACAGGAAAGTCTTGAGAGATAACATCCAGGGTATCACCAAGCCCGCCATCCGTCGTCTTGCACGCAGAGGTGGAGTCAAACGTATCTCTGGACTCATCTACGAGGAGACCCGTGGTGTCCTGAAGGTGTTCCTTGAGAACGTCATCCGTGATGCAGTCACATACACAGAGCACGCCAAGAGGAAGACCGTCACAGCCATGGACGTTGTCTATGCTCTGAAGAGACAGGGACGTACCCTCTACGGATTCGGTGGTTAAACAACCAACTGCCTTTGTGCTACATGCACAGGACAACAAACGGCCGTTTTAACGGCCACCAAATTTTTAGAAAAGATGCCTCTATCACACATGTTGTGAAATGTTGTACAATCACATACTGGGTTTTGTAATATCTGATACCAAGAATGGGTGTTAGTGGAAGACACGAGGGGTTTTTGATTTGTGATAATTGTTAAACTACTGAGGGAGGGTTTGTTAATATTGTTTTTGACAGAAGCAAGCCAGCCCACAACTCTCTTACACACTTGAATATAAATCACAACTTGCCCTGACATACATGCTGTCTATGTTCAAAGTTTACATTATTTACTATAACTATTAACTATAGCCAGACATTTTCATCTAAGGACACAATGCTTGGAATAAAGAAAACCAAATATTTTAATAAAATTTCAAAGATCCAATGCGCCTCTTAACATTTTTCAATCACCCATATCTTATTTTGTCATTTTTTCAAAATCAGGATTTTAGACTTCGAATAAGGTCCAAATCATCAATACGTACAACTTCAACAAATTATAATACATTCCACCAACTGGTATAAACCTTTTGGTTCATTTTTTTTAATTAATTCATCTATATAATAACAGATGTTAAAATAAATAAAATGCATGTTAAACATAAATTGAAAACATATTATTAATCAATGTATATTGCAAACATTATAATCATTCATCTGATATATGCATGCCATAATATATAAAATGAAATACTTTATGGGGTATTATGTATTAACAGCATTCATGAATGTCTTAAAATTCATGCACTTTATTATCGTCACGAGTGAATTTTATATGTCACCAGAATATATGTGTTTCAGATTAATTGTAACAGCTCAAACAAAAATTAGATAATGGTAGTCAACAGAGATTGTTTCAATTGCTCTTAGTCATCTATTCTAACACTATTGTAAATAAAAAAAAAAAACAAAACAAAGAAAATAAAAACTCTGTGGAAATTGGGCACATAGTTGCTGAGTTTACATGTCAATTGTATTTGGGAGAGATTTGTTTGTTTTTATTGTATTTACCTCTCTGATCCATAAATGTGTGTTTACCTTTTCTCCATGTACTTGTTTATTATTTTTTTTTTTTAATTTTTTTGTACTGGTAGATTCATAATGACAAAGTGTCTATAGACAGTATTACAATGACACACTCAGTACACACATCTGTTACAGATGTTTACTATTGCATTATAACGATGGTAGCTTTTCGAAAAATTTGTGTGGCCCTGAAAAGGGCCGTTTTGTTTTGTCAACTGCCACTGCTTGCAGTTTACTTGCTGCTGGTGTACTTGGTGACAGCCTTGGTGCCTTCAGAGACAGCGTGCTTGGCCAATTCACCGGGCAGGAGAAGACGGACTGCAGTCTGGATTTCTCTGCTGGTGATGGTTGAGCGTTTGTTGTAGTGGGCCAGGCGGGAAGCCTCGGCAGCGATTCTCTCGAAGATGTCATTGACGAAAGAATTCATGATGCTCATGGCCTTGCTGGAAACTCCAGTGTCAGGGTGCACCTGCTTCAGGACTTTGTAGATGTAGATAGCGTAGGATTCCCTCCTCCTCCTGCGCTTTTTCTTGTCCCCAGTTCTCTGGGCCTTGGCCTTGGTGGCGGCTTTCTTAGCTCCTTTAGATCCGACTTTGGGTGGCATGTTTACAGATTGCTGGCAAACTGAAACTATGAGTGGCGCTAAGCGATTCGCGGCCTTATATATCACGCGAGGGGGATTGAAGCGAACAAGTAAATTGCGGACGTCCTTGTAAACATTAAAATGGTCGGTTTGCCCGAGGTGCGTATAAGACAAGCGTTGCGATTGGCGGAACATTTCAATCCGTGGAAGTGTTTAAATAGCGTGGCGCAGCGCATCGTGTGTTATTCGTTGATATCATTTTGTCAGCACCCAACCTACAACTCGACAATGTCTGGACGTGGTAAAGGAGGTAAAGTGAAGGGAAAGGCAAAGAGCCGATCATCCCGTGCCGGACTTCAGTTCCCCGTGGGTCGTATCCACCGTCTTCTGAGGAAGGGCAACTACGCCGAGAGAGTTGGAGCCGGTGCCCCTGTGTACCTGGCCGCCGTTCTTGAGTACTTGGCCGCTGAAGTCTTGGAGTTGGCAGGCAACGCAGCCCGTGACAACAAGAAGACCAGAATCATCCCCCGTCATCTGCAGCTGGCCATCCGTAACGACGAGGAGTTGAACAAACTTCTGTCCGGTGTGACCATCGCCCAGGGTGGTGTTTTGCCCAACATCCAGGCCGTGCTCCTCCCCAAGAAGACCCAGAAGCCAGCCGCCAAGTAAAAAGTCAGCTCTGCCGACTTTTTTGTCTATACCAAACGGCCGTTTTCACGGCCACCCATATTTTTCGAAAAGATGCCTCTATAGCATGCAGTGTTCATGTACATTCACCTAAATAACAGTTATATAAAACGCACAGGTAGATACAGGGTTCACTCACAAACACACACAATTCTGTACACAAAGACCCGCCCTGTAAACATCTCATCGCCCGTTATTTCAATTCTTGTATTAATTTATTTATAACTGTGTGTGTTCAATGTTTTAATAGTTCCGTTTTTGTATATTTGTATTTTGATTATTAATTTCATTTCTATTGCGCTGTCGATTAATACCATGCACGTCCCTGTCTGTAATCAACGGTCCCTCGAGTTAATATTCTAAAGGAAATCGCCCGACTTTGAAATAAAAAAAAACAAAAAAAAAACACAGAAACAAGAGAAATAAATAAATAGACACATGCATAGATGATAGTGACAATGGAGAAATTCACGTGAATGTTTTTAAAAACTAGCAAACAGCTCGCACAATCTACGTGCTGTGTGTCCAGGTCATTAATATTATTTCTATAATTAACTTCACTGATTTTGTGCTTGGAAAACGAGTTGTTTTAGAAAAGGATATATATGTGTAATTCTAGATTTCTGTGATATTGAAATCGAATATTAATATTAATATATTTTTTGTACATGCATTGATATCGAAACCTACACGTGTAGGCCTATAGATATATAGATGCACTCTATGTACTTGTGGTGCTTTAGAGATTATAAGTACATATGAGGTACAACGAAATAAAATATACAATATCAGAAGTAATATAGGGGAATAAAGAAAGAACTGATATATGTGAAAAATTAAACGGGAGACAAAACACCAATGTGGGATGAAATGTGTTGCAGAGGGAGTCAGACTTTTAATGTAAGTAATGAACCCACCCAACTTTCTATGAATAAGTTTTTAAAACTTCACATGCTAGTCGCATGATTTTTGAACACTTTATTACAGTTTTTTTTTTTTTGTTTATTTTTGTTTATTTTTTTTTTTTTTTGTGGTTTTTCATATTTCATCAGCTAGTGGAGGAATAGAGATATTGATTTCTTCTTCTTTTTTCTGATTTTATTTTGTATAAGCATAACGGTTTTATAGCGCAATTAAGCAGTAGAGTGCTGCATGTAATACGTAAAGTAATATATAGGTGTAACTATTTTTCAGCATTTCGTACAACTTTTTCTTTGGTTACATTTAATATTTATGTGCTGGTCTCATTTGTTTTCTCCGACAGGTTTTTATATATATCATTCTTTCTGGAATTAAAATTTTCCCCCGCACGTATTTTTGCGTGGCGTGTTTCTGGGTGTACGGAGCTGTCGTGTGTTTCGTTAAAAAAGAAACATGAATTAGTTTACCCCACAATAAACGACATTTAGTATACGTGTGTCAGTAAGTTAAAAGGTTATAAACATAAATAAGTTTTTAAATTTTATCATTTTTAGATAGATTGCGCGACTTTTACCTTCCTGTGCAGTTGCAAAATGATACTCTGTCCTATGTTTTCGTTTAGTTTGAATTCTTTTCGTGATATTTTTACGAGGGAAACGCAGATAATACGCTAGAGATATATCCACGTTATGTGTTTTTAGTAAAATAGTTACAATTGTGGCCCATGAAACGGCGCAACAAGGATGCAAACACCGACATCAAAACACACATCGACCTCAATATGAACGAGCGCTCAGAATTTTGGGGATGTTTTCGAGGACGTCCGCGCTCGATGTAAACAAAAACAGCGAGTGCGTGTGACCCCATTATTTCCTCGTCTTAGTTCGCAGTGAATTGAACGGCGCTTCCATTTCGTCCGAAAACATGGCAGATACAGCAACCCCAACCCCAGCCAAGAAGAAGGTTACAAAGCCTAAGGTGCCAGCAGCGCACCCCAAGTACGTTGACATGATCAGGGCCGCCCTGGAATCTTTGAAAGAGCGTGGCGGATCTTCCAGACAAGCTATCCTGAAGTACATTATGGCCAACTACAAAGTCGGCAATGACGTCAACTCCATCAACGCCCACTTGAAAATGGCTCTGAAGAACGGAGTGAAGAAAGGTGCTCTGAAACAAGCCAAGGGCACAGGTGCCAGCGGCTCCTTCAAGCTTGGTGACAAGCCCAAGACTGAGAAGAAACCAAAGGCCAAGAAAGTTGCCAAGCCTAAGGCAGCAAAACCCAAGAAGGCCGCAGCAGCAAAACCAAAAAAGGCAGCCGGAGAGAAAAAGACTGCTGAGAAGAAGAAGAAGTCTCCCAAGAAAGCAGCCGGACCTAAGAAGGTTAAGACTCCAAAGAAGAAGGCAGCAACTAAGTCCCCAAAGAAGGCAGCGGCCAAGCCAAAGAAAGTCAAAACACCTAAGAAGGCAGCTGCTAAGAAAGCCAAGACTCCCAAGAAGGCAGCAGCAAAGAAATAAGCAATTCTAGCATCATTGCAGATTGCCAACTTAAACAAAAAAAAGCCCTTTTCAGGGCTACCCATATTTTTCGAAAAGATGTCTCGGTTACAAATAGCAAAGAAACGTACATGTGTGTGTGTCATAAATGTAATTACATGCTTGCATGTATATTCATAATATTTTATAAACATGTTAAAATCGCATGAAAAGAGGTGACGATAGTCATTATTCATTTTATGTATTCATTCATTCATTACTGTATTTCTTCACTTGTGATGGAAATTTCATCCATCCTGAATGATATAATGGACAAAAACAAACACAAACAAAATCAATTGACATGTATTTATAGTGTCTGTGGTCTGTGCATGTTTTCCTATATTTTAAATATTTTGGACTCTGCACTTGACATATATTAATTGATATGAAGCCTATTACAAAAATAAGACATTTGACATTTTTATCATTCTTACTTGTAAACAAAATGATGCACAATAGAATTCTTCTTAAAAACAAATACATGCCCGCCCCTACATAAATAGCCCACCAACCTCTTCCCCCACACACGCCCCCCCCCCCCCCCCCCCCCCCCCCCACCAACCAACCAACCAAAGATAAAATAGGACAAAAAAAAAAAAAAAGAAGGGAGGCAAAATGAATTCAAAATATGTGGTTTTAAAAGAAGATCTGCTATAATTAAAATCAACATGTTAATCGACAAGTGCATAATTATATCATAGATTTAGGATGAGGCTGCATGCACATCACCTTTTTTTCTTTTCTTTTCCTTTTTTTTTTTTTTTGGTTTTTTTTTTTGTTATATGTGATTGAATTAATGTTTGTCTATTTTCTTTTTTTCATAAGCACACAAAACATAATGGAGGGGCATACTCATATAATCATTTTGTAAGGAACATGTGAAATGTGCATGTACAGGATGAAATATACATCAGTCACTCAATCTGGGAGTAACAGGTTATTCTGAACTCTGTCATTTTCAACATGAGTGCATTGGATTACATCCCAAGGCATTTTCTGTGTAAGTGTTTTTGTTTTATATGTGTGTGTGTGTGTTGTTGTTTTTTTTAATTATTTTTTTTTATAGATATATTCATATATGTGTGCATATATAATTGACAGCATCTTAATTATTTATTGTTCTCTATAAATAAATATATATAATGCGGCTCTGAACCTTTCATCGTATTCAGTACATCTTATTCCACCCCTTACTCCCGTGCGTCTGATTTTAAAGTAGAGTATATACATATACATGTGTCATTTATATACATTGAGTTGCCCTAAGTTGTTATAATTTTGAATCTGATTACGAACATACAAAATCGCTGAATAGTTTTAAAGACATTTCATGTTATATTTCTATCGAAATTTGCTGTTTGTCTTATATTGGTTGTTTTTGTATATCTCCTAAACTCAAAGTTGACCGATATAAGCATAATTTTCTAAGTTCACAAATTCTGTGCAAAAGCCGGATTGAAATGATTTTACACCGGGCCAATGGGCACGGGTTATTATCGACTAATCACAGACCACCTCTCTCAGCTACATAACCAATGGCAATTGTCGTTAGTGAGGGCGCGGTGATTTTGAAGGGCGACCTGTTATTCCTCGTCTCGGTATAAAGTTTATACAGAGAGCTAACTGCCTCATTCATTCATTTGACACTCGTCGAAGATGGCTCGTACTAAGCAGACCGCAAGAAAATCTACTGGAGGCAAGGCTCCACGTAAACAACTGGCTACCAAGGCCGCCCGTAAGAGCGCCCCAGCCACTGGTGGAGTCAAGAAACCCCACAGATACAGGCCCGGAACCGTCGCTCTCCGTGAGATCAGGAGATACCAGAAAAGCACTGAGTTGCTCATCAGGAAACTGCCTTTCCAGCGTTTGGTCCGTGAGATCGCTCAGGACTTCAAGACTGATCTCCGATTCCAGAGCTCCGCCGTCATGGCTCTCCAGGAAGCCAGCGAAGCTTACCTTGTCGGACTCTTTGAGGACACCAACTTGTGCGCTATCCACGCCAAGAGAGTCACCATCATGCCCAAAGACATCCAGCTTGCCAGACGTATCCGTGGCGAGAGAGCTTAAGTTTCTTTGTCTCTGACAAATACAAAACGGCCGTTTTCACGGCCACCTAAACTTTTAGAAAAGATGCCTATATTACAATCAATGAGACTACAACTGAACAAAAGAGCATTTTTTATCAACATGAGATTGAACCCTGTACACACAAATTATTGCAAAATCAGCCCTCCTCTGCTTATCACATTTCACTGTAAACTAAACCCAGCAAGATTGTTATGATTTTCATTTCAAAGAATAGAATAGTTTGATCATCATGAAATGATAGATTATTGATGGTCCTACTACTGAGAATGTGTTATAGTAACAGCTATAATGATATTCCATTCCCTCTGATCTTTTGTTTTTCTCTGTGAAAGTTTATTTTATTATTTAATTATATTAACTCTACAAGAAAAAGAAACTGCTTGAAACTGTAGGGCTGTAGTTGCATCAATGCTAATCATCATCATCATCATCATCATCATCCAAATACCAACAGAAATGAGTAAATATAATGTTTTACAATATTATTACAATCATATCTGATTCCTGTGCTATGAAATTCGTGAAAATTGTGCTATGATTTACATGAACTGACTCTGTAACAGATATTGTGATCTTCCAATTAATTTCACCAGATACTTAGTTAAAAAAAATAAAAAACAATCAAGATTATTGCAATAAATTTGTTCCAAATGTAGGAAAATTCACTTATAAAAGCGATTCTGCGTGAAATTAATATCTGTGTAATACCTGTACTTCTCTTTTTTCTCGTATCATATATTTCATAAAGTTAAAATATGTTATTAATTCAGCAAGTGTTCCTGTTCTTATCGGATTGTGTTTTCTTCTGTTCGGTTTCCTTTTTTTTCTTTTTTTTGGGGGGGGGGGGGGGGTGTGTTTATTTTTTATTTCAATATATTGAAATAACGAGCTCTTGTTTATGGTGGCTGTGAATTACTGGTGCATAATTCGTAAAAAAAGGGAACAAGTACACATTGAAATTACAATCTATCTGAAATTACTAAAGTAATATCATCATATTACATTATGTATTCATTTTCTTCCTTAACAACTCGCCTTCAAGGGATATAATGATTGTGGGTTTTTTTTTAAAACATGTATGTATTACTGGATTTAATACAGTATGTGTGTTTTTACACTTTTAGATTTAGAATTATTAAAATGATTGTGTTAGAACTATGTTTTGAAAGATTCAAAAAATCTGGGGCAAATAATTAATCCAACAACACTACACCCTTTAAAAAAAAAAAAAAGAGGAAATATATATTAGTATATATAATTAAGTATTAAGGTAAATACAAGAAATTCATAACAAGTGCCTGCAGATACCCACATGTCAACAAACAAGCGCCAAGGCGGGTTAACACTATAGCCAATCAGCGTTGAGTTAACTTATTGCTTATTTTTCCCTGCCGAACTTTTCAAGGTAGAATGCTCTCTCACGGGTCGTAAATATAGGGCTTTATAAACTGTTCGCGCGGCAGTAAGACATCATTTCAGTACACTTTGACTGAGAGAAAACATGTCTGGACGTGGTAAAGGAGGAAAAGGTCTTGGAAAGGGGGGCGCCAAGCGTCACAGGAAAGTCTTGAGAGATAACATCCAGGGTATCACCAAGCCCGCCATCCGTCGTCTTGCACGCAGAGGTGGAGTCAAACGTATCTCTGGACTCATCTACGAGGAGACCCGTGGTGTCCTGAAGGTGTTCCTTGAGAACGTCATCCGTGATGCAGTCACATACACAGAGCACGCCAAGAGGAAGACCGTCACAGCCATGGACGTTGTCTATGCTCTGAAGAGACAGGGACGTACCCTCTACGGATTCGGTGGTTAAACAACCAACTGCCTTTGTGCTACATGCACAGGACAACAAACGGCCGTTTTAACGGCCACCAAATTTTTAGAAAAGATGCCTCTATCACACATGTTGTGAAATGTTGTACAATCACATACTGGGTTTTGTAATATCTGATACCAAGAATGGGTGTTAGTGGAAGACACGAGGGGTTTTTGATTTGTGATAATTGTTAAACTACTGAGGGAGGGTTTGTTAATATTGTTTTTGACAGAAGCAAGCCAGCCCACAACTCTCTTACACACTTGAATATAAATCACAACTTGCCCTGACATACATGCTGTCTATGTTCAAAGTTTACATTATTTACTATAACTATTAACTATAGCCAGACATTTTCATCTAAGGACACAATGCTTGGAATAAAGAAAACCAAATATTTTAATAAAATTTCAAAGATCCAATGCGCCTCTTAACATTTTTCAATCACCCATATCTTATTTTGTCATTTTTTCAAAATCAGGATTTTAGACTTCGAATAAGGTCCAAATCATCAATACGTACAACTTCAACAAATTATAATACATTCCACCAACTGGTATAAACCTTTTGGTTCATTTTTTTTAATTAATTCATCTATATAATAACAGATGTTAAAATAAATAAAATGCATGTTAAACATAAATTGAAAACATATTATTAATCAATGTATATTGCAAACATTATAATCATTCATCTGATATATGCATGCCATAATATATAAAATGAAATACTTTATGGGGTATTATGTATTAACAGCATTCATGAATGTCTTAAAATTCATGCACTTTATTATCGTCACGAGTGAATTTTATATGTCACCAGAATATATGTGTTTCAGATTAATTGTAACAGCTCAAACAAAAATTAGATAATGGTAGTCAACAGAGATTGTTTCAATTGCTCTTAGTCATCTATTCTAACACTATTGTAAATAAAAAAAAAAAACAAAACAAAGAAAATAAAAACTCTGTGGAAATTGGGCACATAGTTGCTGAGTTTACATGTCAATTGTATTTGGGAGAGATTTGTTTGTTTTTATTGTATTTACCTCTCTGATCCATAAATGTGTGTTTACCTTTTCTCCATGTACTTGTTTATTATTTTTTTTTTTTAATTTTTTTGTACTGGTAGATTCATAATGACAAAGTGTCTATAGACAGTATTACAATGACACACTCAGTACACACATCTGTTACAGATGTTTACTATTGCATTATAACGATGGTAGCTTTTCGAAAAATTTGTGTGGCCCTGAAAAGGGCCGTTTTGTTTTGTCAACTGCCACTGCTTGCAGTTTACTTGCTGCTGGTGTACTTGGTGACAGCCTTGGTGCCTTCAGAGACAGCGTGCTTGGCCAATTCACCGGGCAGGAGAAGACGGACTGCAGTCTGGATTTCTCTGCTGGTGATGGTTGAGCGTTTGTTGTAGTGGGCCAGGCGGGAAGCCTCGGCAGCGATTCTCTCGAAGATGTCATTGACGAAAGAATTCATGATGCTCATGGCCTTGCTGGAAACTCCAGTGTCAGGGTGCACCTGCTTCAGGACTTTGTAGATGTAGATAGCGTAGGATTCCCTCCTCCTCCTGCGCTTTTTCTTGTCCCCAGTTCTCTGGGCCTTGGCCTTGGTGGCGGCTTTCTTAGCTCCTTTAGATCCGACTTTGGGTGGCATGTTTACAGATTGCTGGCAAACTGAAACTATGAGTGGCGCTAAGCGATTCGCGGCCTTATATATCACGCGAGGGGGATTGAAGCGAACAAGTAAATTGCGGACGTCCTTGTAAACATTAAAATGGTCGGTTTGCCCGAGGTGCGTATAAGACAAGCGTTGCGATTGGCGGAACATTTCAATCCGTGGAAGTGTTTAAATAGCGTGGCGCAGCGCATCGTGTGTTATTCGTTGATATCATTTTGTCAGCACCCAACCTACAACTCGACAATGTCTGGACGTGGTAAAGGAGGTAAAGTGAAGGGAAAGGCAAAGAGCCGATCATCCCGTGCCGGACTTCAGTTCCCCGTGGGTCGTATCCACCGTCTTCTGAGGAAGGGCAACTACGCCGAGAGAGTTGGAGCCGGTGCCCCTGTGTACCTGGCCGCCGTTCTTGAGTACTTGGCCGCTGAAGTCTTGGAGTTGGCAGGCAACGCAGCCCGTGACAACAAGAAGACCAGAATCATCCCCCGTCATCTGCAGCTGGCCATCCGTAACGACGAGGAGTTGAACAAACTTCTGTCCGGTGTGACCATCGCCCAGGGTGGTGTTTTGCCCAACATCCAGGCCGTGCTCCTCCCCAAGAAGACCCAGAAG
>JASWDR010000514.1:0-28103 GCA_033439105.1 Magallana nippona
CTTAGGAAACCCCTCAAATCTTTTTCAAGCAATATTTGTACCCTAATTTATCCTAAATTACACTAATACTAAAAATTAATCACCATTAGTTTACCGGTAAGTAAAAATCCTTTCCTGTTGAACTTAGACTCTCATGAGGAAACCTATAATTTTCATTTTAACGTTCTAAAACCAGTATACTTATTCACTTCGGAAACCCCTTAAATCTTTTTCAATCAATAATTGTACCCTAATTTATTCTAAATTACTCTAATACTAAGAAATAATCACCATTAGTTTCAGTCAAAATCCTTTCCTATTGAACTTAGACCCCCATGAGGAAACCTAAAATTTTCATTTTAACGTTCTAAAACCAGTATACTTATTCGCTTCGGAAACCCCCTAAATCTTTTTCAATCAATATTTGTACCCTAATTTATCCTAAATTACACTAAGAATTAATCACCATTACTTTCAGTAAAAATCCTTTCCTGTTGAACTTAGACTCTCATGAGGAAACCTATAATTTTCATTTTAACGTTCTAAAATCAGTATACTTATTCACTTCGCAAACCCTCTAAATCTTTTTCAATCAATATTTATACCTTTATTTATCCTAAATTACACTAACATTAAGAAATAATCACCATTAAATTAAGTAAAAATCCTTTCCTATTGAACTTAGACCCCCATGAGGAAACCTATAATTTTCATTTTAAGGTTCTAAAACCAGTATACTTATTCGCTTCGGAAACCCCCTAAATCTTTTTCAATCAATATTTGTACCCTAATTTATCCTAAATTACACTAATACTTAGAATTAATCACCATTACTTTCAGTAAAAATCCTTTCCTGTTGAACTTAAACTCTCATGAGGAAACCCAAAATTTTCATTTTAACGTTCTAAAATCAGTATACTTATTCACTTCGCAAACCCTCTAAATCTTTTTCAATCAATATTTGTACCCTATTTTTTCCTAAATTACACTAATTCTTGGAAATAATCACCATTAGTTTAAGTAAAAATCCTTTCCTGTTGAACTTAGACACCAACGAGGAAACCCATTCTTTTCATTTTAATGTTCTAAAATCAGTATACTTATTCACTTAGGAAACCCCTTAAATCCTTTTCAATCAATATTTGTACCCTATTTATCCTAAATTATAATAATACTAAGAAATAATCACCATTAGTTTCAGTCAAAATCCTTTCCTATTGAACTTAGACCCCCATGAGAAAACTCATACTTTTCATTTTAATGTTCTAAAATCAGTATACTTATTCACTTCGGAAACCCCCTAAATCTTTTCAATCAATATTTGTACCCTAATTTATCCTAAATTACACTAAGAATTAATCACCATTAGTTTAAGTAAAAATCCTTTCCTGTTGAACTTAGACTCTCATGAGGAAACCTATAATTTTCATTTTAACGTTCTAAAACCAGTATACTTATTCACTTAGGAAACCCCCCTAAATCTTTTTCAATCAATATTTATACCTTTATTTATCCTAAATTACACTAACATTAAGAAATAATCACCATTAAATTAAGTAAAAATCTTTTCCTATTGAAATTAGACACCCACGAGGAAAACCATACTTTTCATTTTAAGGTTCTAAAATCAGTATACTTATTCACTTAGGAAACCCCTTAAATCTTTTTCAATCAATATTTGTACCCTAATTTATCCTAAATAACACTAAGAATTAATCAACTTTACTTTCAGTAAAAATCCTTTCCTGTTGAACTTAGACTCTCATGAGGAAACCTATAATTTTCATTTTAACGTTCTAAAATCAGTATACTTATTCACTTCGCAAACCCTCTAAATCTTTTTCAATCAATATTTATACCTTTATTTATCCTAAAGTACACTAACATTAAGAAATAATCACCATTAAATTAAGTAAAAATCCTTTCCTATTGAACTTAGACCCCCATGAGGAAACCTATAATTTTCATTTTAAGGTTCTAAAACCAGTATACTTATTCGCTTCGGAAACCCCCTAAATCTTTTTCAATCAATATTTGTACCCTAATTTATCCTAAATTACAATAATACTAAGAATTAATCACCATTACTTTCAGTAAAAATCCTTTCCTGTTGAACTTAAACTCTCATGAGGAAACCCAAAATTTTCATTTTAACGTTCTAAAATCAGTATACTTATTCACTTCGCAAACCCTCTAAATCTTTTTCAATCAATATTTGTACCCTATTTTTTCCTAAATTACACTAATTCTTGGAAATAATCACCATTAGTTTAAGTAAAAATCCTTTCCTGTTGAACTTAGACACCAACGAGGAAACCCATTCTTTTCATTTTAATGTTCTAAAATCAGTATACTTATTCACTTAGGAAACCCCTTAAATCCTTTTCAATCAATATTTGTACCCTATTTATCCTAAATTATAATAATACTAAGAAATAATCACCATTAGTTTCAGTCAAAATCCTTTCCTATTGAACTTAGACCCCCATGAGAAAACTCATACTTTTCATTTTAATGTTCTAAAATCAGTATACTTATTCACTTCGGAAACCCCCTAAATCTTTTCAATCAATATTTGTACCCTAATTTATCCTAAATTACACTAAGAATTAATCACCATTAGTTTAAGTAAAAATCCTTTCCTGTTGAACTTAGACTCTCATGAGGAAACCTATAATTTTCATTTTAACGTTCTAAAACCAGTATACTTATTCACTTAGGAAACCCTCTAAATCTTTTTCAATCAATATTTATACCTTTATTTATCCTAAATTACACTAACATTAAGAAATAATCACCATTAAATTAAGTAAAAATCTTTTCCTATTGAACTTAGACACCCACGAGGAAAACCATACTTTTCATTTTAAGGTTCTAAAATCAGTATACTTATTCACTTAGGAAACCCCTTAAATCTTTTTCAATCAATATTTGTACCCTAATTTATCCTAAATTACACTTAGAATTAATCACCATTACTTTAAGTAAAAATCCTTTCCTGTTGAACTTAGACTCTCATGAGGAAACCCATAATTTTCATTTTAACGTTCTAAAACCTGTATACTTATTCACTTAGGAAACCCCCTAAATTTTTTTCAATCAATATTTATACCCTTATTTATCCTAAATTACACTAACATTAAGAAATAATCACCATTAAATTAAGTAAAAATCCTTTCCTGTTGAACTTAGACTCTCATGAGGAAACCCATAATTTTCATTTTAACGTTCTAAAACCTGTATACTTATTCACTTAGGAAACCCCCTAAATCTTTTTCAATCAATATTTATACCCTTATTTATCCTAAATTACACTAACATTAAGAAATAATCACCATTAAATTAAGTAAAAATCCTTTCCTATTGAACTTAGACACCCACGAGGAAACCCATACTTTTCATTTTAATGTTCTAAAATAAGTATTCTTATTCACTTAGGAAACCCCTTAAATCCTTTTCAATCAATATTTGTACCCTATTTATCCTAAATTATAATAATACTAAGAAATAATCACCATTAGTTTCAGTCAAAATCCTTTCCTATTGAACTTAGACCCCCATGAGAAAACTCATACTTTTCATTTTAATGTTCTAAAATCAGTATACTTATTCACTTAGGAAACCCTTTAAATCTTTTTCAATCAATATTTGTACCCGAATTTATCCTAAATTACACTAAGAATTAATCACCATTACTTTAAGTAAAAATCCTTTCCTGTTGAACTTAGACTCTCATGAGGAAACCTATAATTTTCATTTTAACGTTCTAAAACCAGTATACTTATTCACTTAGGAAACCCTCTAAATCTTTTTCAATCAATATTTATACCTTTATTTATCCTAAATTACACTAACATTAAGAAATAATCACCATTAAATTAAGTAAAAATCCTTTCCTATTGAACTTAGACACCCACGAGGAAACCCATACTTTTCATTTTAATGTTCTAAAATCAGTATACTTATTCACTTAGGAAACCCCTTAAATCTTTTTCAATCAATATTTGTACCCTAATTTATCCTAAATTACAGTTATACTTGGAAATAACCACCATTAGTTTAAGTCAAAATCCTTTCCTATTGAACTTAGACTCCCATGAGGAATGTAACACAATTAGCTACAACAAATTGTGTTATTATTGTCCTTGTTTATTTTCACTTATCTAAATTACTCTGGTCTGCATGGACATTAATTATCACTTGTACATAGAAGCGCTCTTGCCTTGAGGCACTCGACCAGAGCCGTGCTTGTTCGTGCGGACACGGACCATTACCTGGACACCAGAATACGACGCCTTAGGGGATATGGCCACTGACCTTACATTCTACGCGGGAGTGACGGATGGGTGTACCAACATCTGATGACAACCTAGGACATCTTGACCATGTCGTGGGGATTCGAGATGGACATTTGATGTTCTATACGTGATCTGTGTGGACATGACCACCGACTTTGTGGGACCCTATGACATAATCATCAGAATAATGATTGAATGTCCTTTCATATTAGGACATTCACCTATCAATTACGATGCGACAAGCCGTCGCCTCGGATGAATATAATTATCGGACTTGGTCAGAAGAGATCAGTCCTCAACACACCACCAGTGAGGAAGGTTCCCCTCTGTAGAGACTCCCGACTTCTCCAGTGACTTAATAACGTTTGGACAGTGCTGTTACTTTGTTTTATCATTGACTTTGATTTGAAGAACAATTGTTTAAATTCGAGATATCTTTCATTACCGTTCTGCTTTCTAACACGTGTTAATCATAAAGATAATATTGACTTGATAATTTGCTTTGTAACCTTATTAAAATTATTTGAACTTTGTACTCTGTTTCCTTTTGTGCTGTGTTACAGAGTCATTTTGGTGCCTTGCGACCAGGATAAACGATATTCTTGCCAGCTACCGCTGTTATCACGAACGGGTTCAAGTTGCCAAAGGAAAATTTTGGATCTTTTACACCTTCTCTTGGTAAGTTTTTGTCTTGATTTTGCCACAAACACAACGCGAAATATTAATTATGTCTGAAGAAGCTTTTATATCCGCTGTTCAGGGTTTATCAGTAACAATGAATAATTTGAATCAAAATTTCGGAACAAGTCAAATCACACCTTTTGACGGGGATCCTAAAGTTTTTAAAAGATGGATTAAAGCTGTAGAGAAACATGCATTATTAGAAAGGGTTCCAGAGGAAAAAGTAAAGCTCATTGCATTTAAAGCAAGTTCTGGGGCTGTTAGTGATTTCATTCACAGATATTTAAAAGGGGATCCTGGGGTTAGTTGGGATGCACTGAAAACTGAATTATCGCAGAGATTTGCTGACGTGACTGACGCACAACATGCATTTATGCTTTTGAGACGAGTGAAACAAGAAAACAATGAAAATGTTCAAATTTATGCTGAAAGATTACTTTCTCTTGCCGAACAAGCTCATGGTGTAACAGAAATACAACTTGTAGGGTTTTTCATTGACGGACTAAACTCAGACCGACTAAAGTTAAAAGTAATGCGTGATAATCCTACAACCATGGCAGAAGCTATTGGTTCCGCGAGACAAGAGTTCAATTTGCAACAAAGATTTCAATTGCGAACTGGCCGAAATTACTTTGCACCACGCAATGATTCTGGCGAACCAATGGAAATTGATCATTATCGAGTTAGGCGCGATAGACAACCGCGTAAACAACAAAATCAAAAACACAAGCCGCGAACTTTTGATAAGCCTAAGGTTGTTCACAAAAAAGTTTTGGCTATTGATCAAAATCGACCCAGATCAGAAATTATTTGTTGGGATTGTCATAAGAGGGGTCATTACAGTTTTGAATGTCCAGGACAACAAGTCGCCTCAATTGAAGCAGGGGATAACGAAAATATTGAAGGGTTAAACTAAAAGGCTCCGTCCAAGATGGGACCGTTGGAGGGAGCAAATGTAAAAATAGTTTGGAAAATTTACCTATTGTAACAATTAATGCTGTAGAAAATCCAAATTCATGTATTATCAAAATTGGGAAACAAAAGTTTAGACCTCTTTTAGATACAGGCGCCGCTGTGTCATTAGTGAATTCTGATGTTTATTGGTCCCTCCCTTATCATTCTAAGTTGTCAAAACCAAAAGTTAATTTGAAATCTGTAAATGGCGCCGATTTGAAAATTGAAGGTTGTACAAATATTGAGTTTAAAATTGGTGGTTTGACATTGTCTCATGAATTTTATGTTGTTAAAAATGTTAACAGGTCCTTCATATTAGGGAGAGATTGGTTGGTTAAAAATGGTGTCAGGCTTTATTTTGATTTGGGGAGTTTACGAATTGGAAAAACGTATGTTCCTATGGTTGAAGATATTCATATTGCTTCTATTTTACGTGCATGTAAGAAGACAATACTTAGACCTCAGACATCGACTGTTTGTTATGCCAGACATAAAAACCATGCCAACTTTGAAAATAAAACCGTGGAGGTGAGTGCTATAGACAAATGTTTTATAAATGATGAACCAGGACTCATGATAGGTAGTGCAGTTGCTCGAACGAGGAAATCACGCAAAGTTCCTGTATTATTGGTCAACAACACCAACAAAACCTTCAAGATCAAGCGAGGATGTGTGATTGGGAGGATAAACGCCGTTGATGAGACGTCAATTGAACCATCAACTATTAAAGCGACAGGAAGTAAAACTTCTCAAGACCCAACGACAGACCTGAATGTCCCACCGGAACATCGACAGAGGATAGAGAGGTTAGTTAATAAAAACAACGACTTATTTGCCAGCACAGATGAAGATTTAGGACACACAAGTACAATAAAGATGAAGATCGACACCGGAAATCATCCGCCAATTAAGATGAAGCCTTACCGGACCCCCTTAAACAAACGTAAGACTGTAGATAAGGCCATTGATGATATGCTAAATTCCAACATTATTCGAAGATCAAAATCGCCATGGAGCTTTCCTATTGTTGTGGTGGATAAGAAAGATGGTTCAAAAAGATTTTGCGTTGATTTTAGACAATTGAACAAAATTACAAAGACTAATTCTTGGCCTTTACCGTTGATTGATGATTTACTGGATCAGTTAGGAAAAGCCTCATATTTCACCTCCTTAGATTTGAAGTCCGGATATTGGCAAGTGCAGATGCAGGAACAAGACAAAGAGAAAACCGCTTTTGTGTGTCACAGAGGACTATTTGAATTTAATGTTATGCCGTTTGGACTGTGTAATGCACCACAAGTATTCTCTGAACTTATGAGTGTTGTGTTACAGGGACTCGATTCATTCGCGTTAGCTTATTTAGATGACATTCTCATATTTTCAAAGTCCATCGAAGAGCATGAACGACACCTGAGAACAGTGTTTGGTAGACTGAGACAACATGGACTAAAGTTGAAAGCCAAAAAGTGCTCCTTTGTGAAAGAACAGACACAGTACCTAGGATTTATCATAGACAAGAAAGGAGTACGACCAGACCCTGGCAAGGTGGCTGCTATTCGATCCTTACCTAGCCCTACCAGTGTCAGAGAAGTAAGAAGTTTCATTGGAATGTGCAGTTACTATCGGAGATTTGTACCTAACTTTTCAAAGATTGCAGAGCCATTGGTTTCGCTAACAAAGAAGTACGCCAAGTTCAAGTGGAATGATCGGTGCCAGCAGGCTTTTGATTATATCAAAGACAGTCTTACCGTTATTCCGTTACTATCGTACCCAGACCCAAACAAAGAATACATTTTGTACACAGACGCCTCGGATACAGCCGTCGGCGCATGTTTGGTTCAGCCAATGGATAATGACGACGATGAGGTAATTCCAGGAGTCAGGAAAGAAAAACCACTTTATTACTTGTCTCACAAGCTGAGTGATACCCAGACTCGTTGGTCGACTGTGGAAAAAGAAGCGTTTGCGATACATTTTGCGCTCCAGAAACTAGATCATTATTTGCATAATGCAAAGTTCATCATACGAACTGATCACAAACCATTGAAATACCTTCTTGATGCACCAATGAAGAACAAAAAGATTCAACTATGGGCTCTTAGCATCGCTGGATATAACTGTCAAATTGAGTACATTCCAGGTACAGAGAACACGTGTGCAGATCTTCTATCAAGAACTCCGATTGATGATGGTTTGAAAACAAGTGAAGCAGATGAACCTGATGCACATGATAATTCGTTGGAAATCAACTTCATCAACTCTAATGCCATTAATCCAAGGGATTATACCAACCTTGACATTGGAGAACCGGACATACCACACAAACCAAATATTGAGTTAACGGAAGATGGTGAAGTTAACATAGCCGATGAACAAGCCAAGGACCCAGGAATAGCTTTACTTATCAGACAGTTACAATTAGGACAAGCAAAGAAATCAACAGGAGATAAACATCTACTTATAGACGATGTTCTCTATTATTTGACGAATGCTGACAATGATCCTATCCTGAGACTTTATGTACCAATACATTATCGCTCTGGTGTAGTGAAGCAGTACCACGACGACAATGGTCACTTGGGAATTGACAAGACATTTGATGCAATAAGGCAGAAATATTACTGGCCTAATTTGTACAAGGAGTTGTATGATTATGTAAGCAAGTGTGTGACTTGCGCAACGAGAAACCTGAAGCAACTGAAACCGTCAGTTCAGATAACAGATGTTCCACCCTTTTCATTTGCCAAAATTGGGTTAGATCTCTCAGGTCCTTATCCGAAGTCTTTATCGGGAAACAAGTACATTGTGGGATTTGTGGATCTTTACTCTGGATGGCCTGAGGCATTTGCAGTACCAGACAAGACTGCTGCGACAATTGCGCATTTGATCATTGAGGAAATATTTCCACGCTATGGAGCTCCATTGGAAATCATCACCGACAATGGAACAGAAAACGAAAACAGGACTGTCAAAGAAACATTAGACGCTTTAAACATCTCTCATGTGAAGACGTCCTATTATCATCCACAAAGTAATGCTAAGGTTGAACGATTCCATAGAACCTTGCATGATGTAATGGCTAAGAAGTTAGAAGATAATTTATCAACTTGGGATGTTTTCCTGAATCAGACTCTAGCAGCTATTCGATTCAATGTCAACGAATCCGCAGGATACACTCCATTTTATCTGCTTTACACCCGTGATGTTGTTTTGCCAATAGACAATATTCTGAAACCAAGACGTCGATATTTAGGTGAAGACCCTCACAAGATTGCACTTGAACAACAACACAAGGCCTTCACAATGGTTCACCGGATACTCAGGCGCTCCAAACGACGACAAGCAAGATATGCCAACAGACGAGCAGTGGATGTAGATCTTAAGGTTGGAGACCCAGTTTACTACAAAAACAACCAGCGTCAAAGTAAGCTCCAAGCCAAATGGAAACCATTCTACAGAATCATCGAACAAACCTCGCCAGTGACGTTTAAGATCAAGAATCAATTAGATGGCAAGGTAACCAAAGCGCACAAGGAACTGCTAAGATTTGCAAAGATTGATGAATGGGACATTCCGAAGGACAATGATGGAAGACCATTACGAAAAGCAGCATATGTTATGCCTCAAGACTCTGAATCTGACAGTGAGGGTGATGATATTGACAATAACATGAGTAATGAATCAAATTCCATCAAACCAAATTCTGATGTTAAATCAGATGCTGTATCTGTAAGTTCAGATAAAGATTCATTGAGGGTCAATGAAAGTTTTGATGAAGAATTCTCTGCAGAGAGTGATGGAGAGGACGATAATGTACCTCTCGCCCAGTTATCACGGAAGTACCGAAAAGAACGGGACAACTCCTCATCAGAGGATGATATTCCTCTCTTTGAACTCCAAAAGAGATTAAGGGCTCAAGATAAGAATGACATGACATCAGACGACAACATCGATTCTGACATAGATGACAGGTCACTTATGGACATTAATGAATGTCGAGTTAAACCAACAAAGTATAAGAATCCAATGTCCAGAATGAATAATATGAAATCATTTATGCGCCTTGCCCTTAAACTAATATAATATAATATGTCATTTTCTGACCACTTACCCTTCTTCTCCTTTTTATCATTACAGAAGATGGAAAACATCAACATCTTTGACACCCTGACCTCTTTGCCACCTGTCGTAAAGTGTCACATCCTCCAAATGTTTTTAGATATTTGTTTTAAGAAAGAACATCGAGAAAAACAATCGCTATTGTTGACTCATTTGGCAGTTCTTTTTGACTTTTCGGCCATGGTGCGCTCGCGTACCTTAGACGGACCCACGATTATGCCATCGAGTAGTAAGATTCTTAATCGAATCATTAACCAATTGCAAACGGAGAGTAGATTTATGTGGTCAGCGGGGAAAATTTTAACCTGGCTGCAAACCCCTACCGGACAACAAATGCTAACCAACACAAATCTAAAGTTTAATCCCATTAATAATCATAGCACCGACTTTTATGCTAGTAAATTTAAGATCCCCTTTGATCACCCCGCCATTTCATTATTAACTGGTACTGTGACAAAGTACCAAGAAATTCTTGAAGCTTCTTCTAAGAATTACAAGGTCGTAATGGGGGACATTTCCCTTTTTCTAAACCAAACTTCGCATTTACATAAAACTCCCGAGTACACCATGTACGATCGGGAGGCGTTAATGTTCTTGGGGGGACACACCGTGTTATTATACGTATTTGGGGACGACTTTTGGGAAAAACTTGACGAGTCCCATCGTTCGAGAGGGATTTGTCAAGCAGATCCACTAAAGGTCATTTTAAGATATATGGAGTTTCCTTAACTTAGTTCTACTCATCATTTTTACTTGCAGATCATGGTACTCCCCATTCTGCCTCTGTTTTATTTAATTTGGCTGACCAACGGTATGATTATTCGAGAAAATGTAATTTTTGAACAATCTCATGATATTTCCACTACTAGAAGCCGATGGTTAGTGACAATGGTTATTGATTTATCGACCTATGACCAATCTATAGATGAGTTATATAATAGCTTGGATGAAATAAATAAGATAAATAATGCTCTTGTAAAGTACTACGACGTTCCTCTGAAAGACAAATATTTTCAAACTTTTAAAGGGTTAGAGACCGAGATAATTAATTTACGCACTGCCCAAGATGCTGTTTATAACAACTTCCAAATTTTAAGTCCACTCCATGATATGGTAGGTTTCAGACGACGTAGATCTCTTTTACCTATTATTGGTAAGGCCTTTAGTTTTCTATTTGGAACGGTGTCGGAAGATGACTTACAAGGGATTCGTAACAATATCAATAATTTGGCAAACAATCAACAAAAGATAACACATGTTGTTAAAGAAAGTTTAACTCTTATTAACAGTACCAGAATTGCAGTCCAGGAAAATCGCCAACAAATAAATGAAATTATAGGAGCTTTAGTGACCTTATCTGAACAATTAAAAAACATATCTACCAGTTTGGAAAAACAAGTTCACAAATTAGACTACTTCGTAAATTCCTATTTGAGAATTAATAGGGCTGTACAAGAAGTACAAGTAATGACAGCTGAAGTGAGAAATCATGTAGAACATTTGTATATTCAGTTAAATGCGCTTGCTCTTGGACATTTGACACCAAGTATAATGGCTCCTCAAGATTTAAAAAGTTTACTTCTTTCTATTAAGACAAAGTTGCCTAGAACTTTACGATTGCCAGGAAATCCAGATGAAGATCTTTGGTCATTCTATAAATTTCTTACGTGTACGTCTACGACCGAAAATAATAAACTGTTGATCATTCTGTCAATACCTTTACTAGATGCGCAAGATACATACAGTATTTATAAAGTTCATAACTTACCTGCTCTTATGACAAATCAAAGTAATTCCATAATAGATAATGGTTGTTCAATGGTTGCACAGTATGATTTGGAAGCTAATTCTATTGCCGTAAACACTGATCGAACTCAGTATATGTTGTTATCTTCTGATGAATTGCGTAGTTGCTCAAATCCGTTAATGGGTTTCTGTTTTGCTAAAAGCCCGGTATATAAAACTGGTGTTTCAAAACTATGTATTATCGCGTTATTTCTACAGGAAGAACAAAAGGTTAGGAAATATTGTAAAGTAATTGTTAAATTGAAGACCACGTTACCGCGGGCGACATATATAAATAATGGTCATTGGGTTGTGTCCACTCGAGAAAAACTACATTTTGTAAAACTGTGTGGAGAAGGTAGTAATACAATGGCAACCGATATTATTGTTAGACCTCCAATCCAAATTATCACATTAGAACAATCTTGTTCTGCAGTAACAAGCGCCATGACATTACCCCCTCATTATCATCAAGAGAGTAAATATAACGCTACCAATCTTTTGGCATCTTTTATGGCATCTTACAATATCTCGGCGCTCATATTATGGAAACCTGTACATTCTAATTTTAAGAATATTGTTAATATTACTATTCCTGAAAAGTTACAAGACCTTGACATGGTGCCAATGGACAGATTAGTCAAAGAGTTAAATTCAGTCAATTCAGTGCCACCCTTATTTAATTTTTGGAGTTTGCCAAATTGGGTTTACGCTGTAATGGGAGTAGGATGTGCATTAATTTTGGGGATAATAATTTTTATTTATTGTAAAGTTAGTAAACGTTGGTCAGGTAAATTGTGGCAAAAGCGGGACGGGCTAAAGAGAGAGGATGGAGAAGGTTATCCTTTGGTGACGATTGACTCGTCCGGCGATGGAGACGCTGGCAGGAAGATCAATCCTTCTGCACCAATGGTGACTACTGTTTACAGTACAGGGACAGACGAACCGGATGCTATACGTAAACTGTACCCATTAATTATTGGGGATCCGGAAAAGAACAAAAGTGACAATTAACAGTAACTTTTATTTCACGAACTTTGAAGTATCGTCACGTCAGTGAACTTGAACAGTGTGTACATAATAAACGTTGATTTTTAACTGTTGTGGGAGATGGGACCAATTATCTTACTATTCGTATTCAATGGATTTTCTTTTGTGGTGATGGAACAGTACTACCATATCGTTTTATGTGTGAATATAAACTTTTATACCTATTGACTTTCGTGGTGAGAGGATTATGGACTTTACATTCTGCAGTAGCAGAATTTATGAATTAAACTTAATTCATCTTATGCAAGGGAGGAATGTAACACAATTAGCTACAACAAATTGTGTTATTATTGTCCTTGTTTATTTTCACTTATCTAAATTACTCTGGTCTGCATGGACATTAATTATCACTTGTACATAGAAGCGCTCTTGCCTTGAGGCACTCGACCAGAGCCGTGCTTGTTCGTGCGGACACGGACCATTACCTGGACACCAGAATACGACGCCTTAGGGGATATGGCCACTGACCTTACATTCTACGCGGGAGTGACGGATGGGTGTACCAACATCTGATGACAACCTAGGACATCTTGACCATGTCGTGGGGATTCGAGATGGACATTTGATGTTCTATACGTGATCTGTGTGGACATGACCACCGACTTTGTGGGACCCTATGACATAATCATCAGAATAATGATTGAATGTCCTTTCATATTAGGACATTCACCTATCAATTACGATGCGACAAGCCGTCGCCTCGGATGAATATAATTATCGGACTTGGTCAGAAGAGATCAGTCCTCAACACACCACCAGTGAGGAAGGTTCCCCTCTGTAGAGACTCCCGACTTCTCCAGTGACTTAATAACGTTTGGACAGTGCTGTTACTTTGTTTTATCATTGACTTTGATTTGAAGAACAATTGTTTAAATTCGAGATATCTTTCATTACCGTTCTGCTTTCTAACACGTGTTAATCATAAAGATAATATTGACTTGATAATTTGCTTTGTAACCTTATTAAAATTATTTGAACTTTGTACTCTGTTTCCTTTTGTGCTGTGTTACAGGAAACCCATACTCTTCATTTTAATGTTCTAAAATCAGTATACTTATTCACTTAGGAAACCCCTCAAATCTTTTTCAAGCAATAGTTGTACCCTAATTTATCCTAAATTACACTAATACTAAAAATTAATCACCATTAGTTTACCGGTAAGTAAAAATCCTTTCCTGTTGAACTTAGACTCTCATGAGGAAACCTATAATTTTCATTTTAACGTTCTAAAACCAGTATACTTATTCACTTCGGAAACCCCTTAAATCTTTTTCAATTAATAATTGTACCCTAGTTTATTCTAAATTACTCTAATACTAAGAAATAATCACCATTAGTTTCAGTCAAAATCCTTTCCTATTGAACTTAGACCCCCATGAGGAAACCTATAATTTTCATTTTAACGTTCTAAAACCAGTATACTTATTCGCTTCGGAAACCCCCTAAATCTTTTTCAATCAATATTTGTACCCTAATTTATCCTAAATTACACTAATACTAAGAATTAATCACCATTACTTTCAGTAAAAATTCTTTCCTGTTGAACTTAAACTCTCATGAGGAAACCCAAAATTTTCATTTTAACGTTCTAAAATCAGTATACTTATTCACTTCGCAAACCCTCTAAATCTTTTTCAATCAATATTTGTACCCTATTTTTTCCTAAATTACACTAATTCTTGGAAATAATCACCATTAGTTTAAGTAAAAATCCTTTCCTGTTGAACTTAGACTCTCATGAGGAAACCTATATTTTTCAGTTTAACGTTCTAAAACCAGTATACTTATTCACTTAGGAAACCCCCTAAATCTTTTTCAATCAATATTTATACCCTTATTTATCCTAAATAACACTAACATTAAGAAATAATCACCATTAAATTAAGTAAAAATCCTTTCCTATTGAACTTAGACACCCACGAGGAAACCAATACTTTTCATTTTAATGTTCTAAAATCAGTATACTTATTCACTTAGGAAACCCCTTAAATCCTTTTCAATCAATATTTGTACCCTATTTATCCTAAAGTATAATAATACTAAGAAATAATCACCATTAGTTTCAGTCAAAATCCTTTCCTATTGAACTTAGACCCCCATGAGAAAACTCATAATTTTCATTTTAACGTTCTAAAACCAGTATACTTATTCACTTAGGAAACCCTCTAAATCTTTTTCAATCAATATTTATACCTTTATTTATCCTAAATTACACTAACATTAAGAAATAATCACCATTAAATTAAGTAAAAATCCTTTCCTATTGAACTTAGACACCCACAAGGAAAACCATACTTTTCATTTTAAGGTTCTAAAATCAGTATACTTATTCACTTAGGAAACCCCTTAAATCTTTTTCAATCAATATTTGTACCCTAATTTATCCTAAATTACACTAAGAATTAATCACCATTACTTTAAGTAAAAATCCTTTCCTGTTGAACTTAAACTCTCATGAGGAAACCCATAATTTTCATTTTAACGTTCTAAAACCTGTATACTTTTTCACTTAGGAAACCCCCTAAATCTTTTTCAATCAATATTTATACCCTTATTTATCCTAAATTACACTAACATTAAGAAATAATCACCATTAAATTAAGTAAAAATCCTTTCCTATTGAACTTAGACACCCACGAGGAAACCCATACTTTTCATTTTAATGTCCTAAAATCAGTATACTTATTCACTTAGGAAACCCCTTAAAACCTTTTCAATCAATATTTGTACCCTATTTATCCTAAAGTATAATAATACTAAGAATAAATCACCATTAGTTTCAGTCAAAATCCTTTCCTATTGAACTTAGACCCCCATGAGAAAACTCATACTTTTCATTTTAATGTTCTAAAATCAGTATACTTATTCACTTAGGAAACCCTTTAAATCTTTTTCAATCAATATTTGTACCCGAATTTATCCTAAATTACACTAAGAATTAATCATCATTATTTTAAGTAAAATTCCTTTCCTGTTGAACTTAGACTCTCATGAGGAAACCTATAATTTTCATTTTAACGTTCTAAAACCAGTATACTTATTCACTTAGGAAACCCTCTAAATCTTTTTCAATCAATATTTATACCTTTATTTATCCTAAAGTACACTAACATTAAGAAATAATCACCATTAAATGAAGTTAAAATCCTTTCCTATTGAACTTAGACACCCACGAGGAAACCCATACTTTTCATTTTAATGTTCTAAAATCAGTATACTTATTCACTTAGGAAACCCCTTAAATCTTTTTCAATCAATATTTGTACCCTAATTTATCCTAAATTACAGTTATACCTGGAAATAACCACCATTAGTTTAAGTAAAAATCCTTTCCTATTGAACTTAGACTCCCATGAGGAAACCCATACTCTTCATTTTAATGTTCTAAAATCAGTATACTTATTCACTTAGGAAACCTCTCAAATCTTTTTCAAGCAATATTTGTACCCTAATTTATCCTAAATTACACTAATACTAAAAATTGATCACCATTAGTTTACCGGTAAGTAAAAATCCTTTCCTGTTGAACTTAGACTCTCATGAGGAAACCTATAATTTTCATTTTAACGTTCTAAAACCAGTATACTTATTCACTTCGGAAACCCCTTAAATCTTTTTCAATCAATAATTGTACCCTAATTTATTCTAAATTACTCTAATACTAAGAAATAATCACCATTAGTTTCAGTCAAAATCCTTTCCTATTGAACTTAGACCCCCATGAGGAAACCTATAATTTTCATTTTAACGTTCTAAAACCAGTATACTTATTCGCTTCGGAAACCCCCTAGATCTTTTTCAATCAATATTTGTACCCTAATTTATCCTAAATTACACTAATACTAAGAATTAATCACCATTAGTTTAAGTAAAAATCCTTTCCTGTTGAACTTAAACTCTCATGAGGAAACCCAAAATTTTCATTTTAACGTTCTAAAATCAGTATACTTATTCACTTAGCAAACCCTCTAAATCTTCTTCAATCAATATTTGTACCCTATTTTTTCCTAAATTACACAAATTCTTGGAAATAATCACCATTAGTTTAAGTAAAAATCCTTTCCTGTTGAACTTAGACTCTCATGAGGAAACCTATAATTTTCAGTTTAACGTTCTAAAACCAGTATACTTATTCACTTAGGAAACCCCCTAAATCTTTTTCAATCAATATTTATACCCTTATTTATCATAAATTACACTAACATTAAGAAATAATCACCATTAAATTAAGTAAAAATCCTTTCCTATTGAACTTAGACACCCATGAGGAAACCCATACTTTTCATTTTAATGTTCTAAAATCAGTATACTTATTCACTTAGGAAACCCCTTAAATCCTTTTCAATCAATATTTGTACCCTATTTATCCTAAAGTATAATAATACTAAGAAATAATCACCATTAGTTTCAGTCAAAATCCTTTCCTATTGAACTTAGACCCCCATGAGAAAACTCATACTTTTCATTTTAATGTTCTAAAATCAGTATACTTATTCACTTAGGAAACCCTTTAAATCTTTTCAATCAATATTTGTACCCTAATTTATCCTAAATTACACTAAGAATTAATCACCATTAGTTTAAGTAAAAATCCTTTCCTGTCGAACTTAGACTCTCATGAGGAAACCTATAATTTTCATTTTAACGTTCTAAAACCAGTATACTTATTCACTTAGGAAACCCTCTAAATCTTTTTCAATCAATATTTATACCTTTATTTATCCTAAATTACACTAACATTAAGAAATAATCACCATTAAATTAAGTAAAAATCCTTTCCTATTGAACTTAGACACCCACGAGGAAACCCATACTTTTCATTTAAATGTTTTAACATCAGTATACTTATTCACTTAGGAAACCCCTTAAAACCTTTTCAATCAATATTTGTACCCTATTTATCCTAAAGTATAATAATACTAAGAATAAATCACCATTAGTTTCAGTCAAAATCCTTTCCTATTGAACTTAGACCCCCATGAGAAAACTCATACTTTTCATTTTAATGTTCTAAAATCAGTATACTTATTCACTTAGGAAACCCCTTAAATCTTTTTCAATCAATATTTGTACCCAATTTATCCTAAATTACACTAAGAATTAATCACCATTAGTTTAAGTAAAAATCCTTTCCTGTTGAACTTAGACTCTCATGAGGAAACCTATAATTTTCATTTTAACGTTCTAAAACCAGTATACTTATTCACTTAGGAAACCCTCTAAATCTTTTTCAATCAATATTTATACCTTTATTTATCCTAAATTACACTAACATTAAGAAATAATCACCATTAAATTAAGTAAAAATCTTTTCCTATTGAACTTAGACACCCACGAGGAAAACCATACTTTTCATTTTAAGGTTCTAAAATCAGTATACTTATTCACTTAGGAAACCCCTTAAATCTTTTTCAATCAATATTTGTACCCTAATTTATCCTAAATTACACTTAGAATTAATCACCATTACTTTAAGTAAAAATCCTTTCCTGTTGAACTTAGACTCTCATGAGGAAACCCATAATTTTCATTTTAACGTTCTAAAACCTGTATACTTATTCACTTAGGAAACCCCCTAAATTTTTTTCAATCAATATTTATACCCTTATTTATCCTAAATTACACTAACATTAAGAAATAATCACCATTAAATTAAGTAAAAATCCTTTCCTGTTGAACTTAGACTCTCATGAGGAAACCCATAATTTTCATTTTAACGTTCTAAAACCTGTATACTTATTCACTTAGGAAACCCCCTAAATCTTTTTCAATCAATATTTATACCCTTATTTATCCTAAATTACACTAACATTAAGAAATAATCACCATTAAATTAAGTAAAAATCCTTTCCTATTGAACTTAGACACCCACGAGGAAACCCATACTTTTCATTTTAATGTTCTAAAATAAGTATTCTTATTCACTTAGGAAACCCCTTAAATCCTTTTCAATCAATATTTGTACCCTATTTATCCTAAATTATAATAATACTAAGAAATAATCACCATTAGTTTCAGTCAAAATCCTTTCCTATTGAACTTAGACCCCCATGAGAAAACTCATACTTTTCATTTTAATGTTCTAAAATCAGTATACTTATTCACTTAGGAAACCCTTTAAATCTTTTTCAATCAATATTTGTACCCGAATTTATCCTAAATTACACTAAGAATTAATCACCATTACTTTAAGTAAAAATCCTTTCCTGTTGAACTTAGACTCTCATGAGGAAACCTATAATTTTCATTTTAACGTTCTAAAACCAGTATACTTATTCACTTAGGAAACCCTCTAAATCTTTTTCAATCAATATTTATACCTTTATTTATCCTAAATTACACTAACATTAAGAAATAATCACCATTAAATTAAGTAAAAATCCTTTCCTATTGAACTTAGACACCCACGAGGAAACCCATACTTTTCATTTTAATGTTCTAAAATCAGTATACTTATTCACTTAGGAAACCCCTTAAATCTTTTTCAATCAATATTTGTACCCTAATTTATCCTAAATTACAGTTATACTTGGAAATAACCACCATTAGTTTAAGTCAAAATCCTTTCCTATTGAACTTAGACTCCCATGAGGAAACCCATACTCTTCATTTTAATGTTCTAAAATCAGTATACTTATTCACTTAGGAAACCCCTCAAATCTTTTTCAAGCAATAGTTGTACCCTAATTTATCCTAAATTACACTAATACTAAAAATTAATCACCATTAGTTTACCGGTAAGTAAAAATCCTTTCCTGTTGAACTTAGACTCTCATGAGGAAACCTATAATTTTCATTTTAACGTTCTAAAACCAGTATACTTATTCACTTCGGAAACCCCTTAAATCTTTTTCAATTAATAATTGTACCCTAGTTTATTCTAAATTACTCTAATACTAAGAAATAATCACCATTAGTTTCAGTCAAAATCCTTTCCTATTGAACTTAGACCCCCATGAGGAAACCTATAATTTTCATTTTAACGTTCTAAAACCAGTATACTTATTCGCTTCGGAAACCCCCTAAATCTTTTTCAATCAATATTTGTACCCTAATTTATCCTAAATTACACTAATACTAAGAATTAATCACCATTACTTTCAGTAAAAATTCTTTCCTGTTGAACTTAAACTCTCATGAGGAAACCCAAAATTTTCATTTTAACGTTCTAAAATCAGTATACTTATTCACTTCGCAAACCCTCTAAATCTTTTTCAATCAATATTTGTACCCTATTTTTTCCTAAATTACACTAATTCTTGGAAATAATCACCATTAGTTTAAGTAAAAATCCTTTCCTGTTGAACTTAGACTCTCATGAGGAAACCTATATTTTTCAGTTTAACGTTCTAAAACCAGTATACTTATTCACTTAGGAAACCCCCTAAATCTTTTTCAATCAATATTTATACCCTTATTTATCCTAAATAACACTAACATTAAGAAATAATCACCATTAAATTAAGTAAAAATCCTTTCCTATTGAACTTAGACACCCACGAGGAAACCAATACTTTTCATTTTAATGTTCTAAAATCAGTATACTTATTCACTTAGGAAACCCCTTAAATCCTTTTCAATCAATATTTGTACCCTATTTATCCTAAAGTATAATAATACTAAGAAATAATCACCATTAGTTTCAGTCAAAATCCTTTCCTATTGAACTTAGACCCCCATGAGAAAACTCATAATTTTCATTTTAACGTTCTAAAACCAGTATACTTATTCACTTAGGAAACCCTCTAAATCTTTTTCAATCAATATTTATACCTTTATTTATCCTAAATTACACTAACATTAAGAAATAATCACCATTAAATTAAGTAAAAATCCTTTCCTATTGAACTTAGACACCCACAAGGAAAACCATACTTTTCATTTTAAGGTTCTAAAATCAGTATACTTATTCACTTAGGAAACCCCTTAAATCTTTTTCAATCAATATTTGTACCCTAATTTATCCTAAATTACACTAAGAATTAATCACCATTACTTTAAGTAAAAATCCTTTCCTGTTGAACTTAAACTCTCATGAGGAAACCCATAATTTTCATTTTAACGTTCTAAAACCTGTATACTTTTTCACTTAGGAAACCCCCTAAATCTTTTTCAATCAATATTTATACCCTTATTTATCCTAAATTACACTAACATTAAGAAATAATCACCATTAAATTAAGTAAAAATCCTTTCCTATTGAACTTAGACACCCACGAGGAAACCCATACTTTTCATTTTAATGTCCTAAAATCAGTATACTTATTCACTTAGGAAACCCCTTAAAACCTTTTCAATCAATATTTGTACCCTATTTATCCTAAAGTATAATAATACTAAGAATAAATCACCATTAGTTTCAGTCAAAATCCTTTCCTATTGAACTTAGACCCCCATGAGAAAACTCATACTTTTCATTTTAATGTTCTAAAATCAGTATACTTATTCACTTAGGAAACCCTTTAAATCTTTTTCAATCAATATTTGTACCCGAATTTATCCTAAATTACACTAAGAATTAATCATCATTATTTTAAGTAAAATTCCTTTCCTGTTGAACTTAGACTCTCATGAGGAAACCTATAATTTTCATTTTAACGTTCTAAAACCAGTATACTTATTCACTTAGGAAACCCTCTAAATCTTTTTCAATCAATATTTATACCTTTATTTATCCTAAAGTACACTAACATTAAGAAATAATCACCATTAAATGAAGTTAAAATCCTTTCCTATTGAACTTAGACACCCACGAGGAAACCCATACTTTTCATTTTAATGTTCTAAAATCAGTATACTTATTCACTTAGGAAACCCCTTAAATCTTTTTCAATCAATATTTGTACCCTAATTTATCCTAAATTACAGTTATACCTGGAAATAACCACCATTAGTTTAAGTAAAAATCCTTTCCTATTGAACTTAGACTCCCATGAGGAAACCCATACTCTTCATTTTAATGTTCTAAAATCAGTATACTTATTCACTTAGGAAACCTCTCAAATCTTTTTCAAGCAATATTTGTACCCTAATTTATCCTAAATTACACTAATACTAAAAATTGATCACCATTAGTTTACCGGTAAGTAAAAATCCTTTCCTGTTGAACTTAGACTCTCATGAGGAAACCTATAATTTTCATTTTAACGTTCTAAAACCAGTATACTTATTCACTTCGGAAACCCCTTAAATCTTTTTCAATCAATAATTGTACCCTAATTTATTCTAAATTACTCTAATACTAAGAAATAATCACCATTAGTTTCAGTCAAAATCCTTTCCTATTGAACTTAGACCCCCATGAGGAAACCTATAATTTTCATTTTAACGTTCTAAAACCAGTATACTTATTCGCTTCGGAAACCCCCTAGATCTTTTTCAATCAATATTTGTACCCTAATTTATCCTAAATTACACTAATACTAAGAATTAATCACCATTAGTTTAAGTAAAAATCCTTTCCTGTTGAACTTAAACTCTCATGAGGAAACCCAAAATTTTCATTTTAACGTTCTAAAATCAGTATACTTATTCACTTAGCAAACCCTCTAAATCTTCTTCAATCAATATTTGTACCCTATTTTTTCCTAAATTACACAAATTCTTGGAAATAATCACCATTAGTTTAAGTAAAAATCCTTTCCTGTTGAACTTAGACTCTCATGAGGAAACCTATAATTTTCAGTTTAACGTTCTAAAACCAGTATACTTATTCACTTAGGAAACCCCCTAAATCTTTTTCAATCAATATTTATACCCTTATTTATCATAAATTACACTAACATTAAGAAATAATCACCATTAAATTAAGTAAAAATCCTTTCCTATTGAACTTAGACACCCATGAGGAAACCCATACTTTTCATTTTAATGTTCTAAAATCAGTATACTTATTCACTTAGGAAACCCCTTAAATCCTTTTCAATCAATATTTGTACCCTATTTATCCTAAAGTATAATAATACTAAGAAATAATCACCATTAGTTTCAGTCAAAATCCTTTCCTATTGAACTTAGACCCCCATGAGAAAACTCATACTTTTCATTTTAATGTTCTAAAATCAGTATACTTATTCACTTAGGAAACCCTTTAAATCTTTTCAATCAATATTTGTACCCTAATTTATCCTAAATTACACTAAGAATTAATCACCATTAGTTTAAGTAAAAATCCTTTCCTGTCGAACTTAGACTCTCATGAGGAAACCTATAATTTTCATTTTAACGTTCTAAAACCAGTATACTTATTCACTTAGGAAACCCTCTAAATCTTTTTCAATCAATATTTATACCTTTATTTATCCTAAATTACACTAACATTAAGAAATAATCACCATTAAATTAAGTAAAAATCCTTTCCTATTGAACTTAGACACCCACGAGGAAACCCATACTTTTCATTTAAATGTTTTAACATCAGTATACTTATTCACTTAGGAAACCCCTTAAAACCTTTTCAATCAATATTTGTACCCTATTTATCCTAAAGTATAATAATACTAAGAATAAATCACCATTAGTTTCAGTCAAAATCCTTTCCTATTGAACTTAGACCCCCATGAGAAAACTCATACTTTTCATTTTAATGTTCTAAAATCAGTATACTTATTCACTTAGGAAACCCCTTAAATCTTTTTCAATCAATATTTGTACCCAATTTATCCTAAATTACACTAAGAATTAATCACCATTACTTTAAGTAAAAATCCTTTCCTGTTGAACTTAGACTCTCATGAGGAAACCCATAATTTTCATTTTAACGTTCTAAAACCTGTATACTTATTCACTTAGGAAACCCCCTAAATCTTTTTCAATCAACATTTATACCCTTATTTATCCTAAATTACACTAACATTAAGAAATAATCACCATTAAATTAAGTAAAAATCCTTTCCTATTGAACTTAGACACCCACGAGGAAACCCATACTTTTCATTTTAATGTTCTAAAATCAGTATTCTTATTCACTTAGGAAACCCCTTAAATCCTTTTCAATCAATATTTGTACCCTATTTATCCTAAATTATAATAATACTAAGAATAAATCACCATTAGTTTCAGTGAAAATCCTTTCCTATTGAAATTAGACCCCCATGAGAAAACTCATACTTTTCATTTTAATGTTCTAAAATCAGTATACTTATTCACTTAGGAAACCCTTTAAATCTTTTTCAATCAATATTTGTACCCGAATTTATCCTAAATTACACTAAGAATTAATCATCATTACTTTAAGTAAAAATCCTTTCCTGTTGAACTTAGACTCTCATGAGGAAACCTATAATTTTCATTTTAACGTTCTAAAACCAGTATACTTATTCACTTAGGAAACCCTCTAAATCTTTTTCAATCAATATTTATACCTTTATTTATCCTAAAGTACACTAACATTAAGAAATAATCACCATTAAATGAAGTAAAAATCCTTTCCTATTGAACTTAGACACCCACGAGGAAACCCATACTTTTCATTTTAATGTTCTAAAATCAGTATACTTATTCACTTAGGAAACCCCTTAAATCTTTTTCAATCAATATTTGTACCCTAATTTATCCTAAATTACAGTTATACTTGGAAATAGCCACCATTAGTTTAAGTAAAAATCCTTTCCTATTGAACTTAGACTCCCATGAGGAAACCCATACTCTTCATTTTAATGTTCTAAAATCAGTATACTTATTCACTTAGGAAACCCCTCAAATCTTTTTCAAGCAATATTTGTACCCTAATTTATCCTAAATTACACTAATACTAAAAATTAATCACCATTAGTTTACCGGTAAGTAAAAATCCTTTCCTGTTGAACTTAGACTCTCATGAGGAAACCTATAATTTTCATTTTAACGTTCTAAAACCAGTATACTTATTCACTTCGGAAACCCCTTAAATCTTTTTCAATCAATAATTGTACCCTAATTTATTCTAAATTACTCTAATACTAAGAAATAATCACCATTAGTTTCAGTCAAAATCCTTTCCTATTGAACTTAGACCCCCATGAGGAAACCTATAATTTTCATTTTAACGTTCTAAAACCAGTATACTTATTCGCTTCGGAAACCCCTAGATCTTTTTCAATCAATATTTGTACCCTAATTTATCCTAAATTACACTAATACTAAGAATTAATCACCATTAGTTTAAGTAAAAATCCTTTCCTGTTGAACTTAAACTCTCATGAGGAAACCCAAAAATTTCATTTTAACGTTCTAAAATCAGTATACTTATTCACTTCGCAAACCCCCTAAATCTTTTTCAATCAATATTTGTACCCTATTTTTTCCTAAATTACACTAATTCTTGAAAATAATCACCAGTAGTTGAAGTAAAAATCCTTTCCTGTTGAACTTAGACTCTCATGAGGAAACCCATAATTTTCAGTTTAACGTTCTAAAACCAGTATACTTATTCACTTAGGAAACCCCCTAAATCTTTTTCAATCAATATTTATACCCTTATTTATCCTAAATTACACTAACATTAAGAAATAATCACTATTAAATTAAGTAAAAATCCTTTCCCATTGAACTTAGACACCCACGAGGAAACCCATACTTTTCATTTTAATGTTCTAAAATCAGTATACTTATTCACTTAGGAAACCCCTTAAATCCTTTTCAATCAATATTTGTACCCTATTTATCCTAAAGTATAATAATACTAAGAAATAATCACCATTAGTTTCAGTCAAAATCCTTTCCTATTGAACTTAGACCCCCATGAGAAAACTCATACTTTTCATTTTAATGTCCTAAAATCAGTATACTTATTCACTTAGGAAACCCTTTAAATCTTTTCAATCAATATTTGTACCCGAATTTATCCTAAATTACACTAAGAATTAATCACCATTAGTTTAAGTAAAAATCCTTTCCTGTTGAACTTAGACTCTCATGAGGAAACCTATAATTTTCATTTTAACGTTCTAAATCCAGTATACTTATTCACTTAGGAAACCCTCTAAATCTTTTTCAATCAATATTTATACCTTTATTTATCCTAAATTACACTAACATTAAGAAATAAACACCATTAAATTAAGTAAAAATCCTTTCCTATTGAACTTAAACACCCACGAGGAAAACCATACTTTTCATTTCAAGGTTCTAAAATCAGTATTCTTATTCACTTAGGAAACCCCTTAAATCTTTTTCAATCAATATTTGTACCCAATTTATCCTAAATTACACTAAGAATTAATCACCATTACTTTAAGTAAAAATCCTTTCCTGTTGAACTTAGACTCTCATGAGGAAACCCATAATTTTCATTTTAACGTTCTAAAACCTGTATACTTATTCACTTAGGAAACCCCCTAAATCTTATTCACTCAATATTTATACCCTTATTAATCCTAAATTACACTAACATTAAGAAATAATCACCATTAAATTAAGTAAAAATCCTTTCCTATTGAACTTAGACACCCACGAGGAAACCCATACTTTTCATTTTAATGTTCTAAAATCAGTATTCTTATTCACTTAGGAAACCCCTTAAATCCTTTTCAATCAATATTTGTACCCTATTTATCCTAAATTATAATAATACTAAGAATAAATCACCATTAGTTTCAGTCAAAATCCTTTCCTATTGAACTTAGACCCCCATGAGAAAACTCATACTTTTCATTTTAATGTTCTAAAATCAGTATACTTATTCACTTAGGAAACCCTTTAAATCTTTTTCAATCAATATTTGTACCCAAATTTTTCCTAAATTACACTAAGAATTAATCATCATTACTTTAAGTAAAAATCCTTTCCTGTTGAACTTAGACTCTCATGAGGAAACCTATAATTTTCATTTTAACGTTCTAAAACCAGTATACTTATTCACTTAGGAAACCCTCTAAATCTTTTTCAATCAATATTTATACCTTTATTTATCCTAAATTACACTAACATTAAGAAATAATCACCATTAAATGAAGTAAAAATCCTTTCCTATTGAACTTAGACACCCACGAGGAAACCCATACTTTTCATTTTAATGTTCTAAAATCAGTATACTTATTCACTTAGGAAACCCCTTAAATCTTTTTCAATCAATATTTGTACCCAATTTATCCTAAATTACACTAAGAATTAATCACCATTACTTTAAGTAAAAATCCTTTCCTGTTGAACTTAGACTCTCATGAGGAAACCCATAATTTTCATTTTAACGTTCTAAAACCTGTATACTTATTCACTTAGGAAACCCCCTAAATCTTTTTCAATCAACATTTATACCCTTATTTATCCTAAATTACACTAACATTAAGAAATAATCACCATTAAATTAAGTAAAAATCCTTTCCTATTGAACTTAGACACCCACGAGGAAACCCATACTTTTCATTTTAATGTTCTAAAATCAGTATTCTTATTCACTTAGGAAACCCCTTAAATCCTTTTCAATCAATATTTGTACCCTATTTATCCTAAATTATAATAATACTAAGAATAAATCACCATTAGTTTCAGTGAAAATCCTTTCCTATTGAAATTAGACCCCCATGAGAAAACTCATACTTTTCATTTTAATGTTCTAAAATCAGTATACTTATTCACTTAGGAAACCCTTTAAATCTTTTTCAATCAATATTTGTACCCGAATTTATCCTAAATTACACTAAGAATTAATCATCATTACTTTAAGTAAAAATCCTTTCCTGTTGAACTTAGACTCTCATGAGGAAACCTAAAATTTTCATTTTAACGTTCTAAAACCAGTATACTTATTCACTTAGGAAACCCTCTAAATCTTTTTCAATCAATATTTATACCTTTATTTATCCTAAAGTACACTAACATTAAGAAATAATCACCATTAAATGAAGTAAAAATCCTTTCCTATTGAACTTAGACACCCACGAGGAAACCCATACTTTTCATTTTAATGTTCTAAAATCAGTATACTTATTCACTTAGGAAACCCCTTAAATCTTTTTCAATCAATATTTGTACCCTAATTTATCCTAAATTACAGTTATACTTGGAAATAGCCACCATTAGTTTAAGTAAAAATCCTTTCCTATTGAACTTAGACTCCCATGAGGAAACCCATACTCTTCATTTTAATGTTCTAAAATCAGTATACTTATTCACTTAGGAAACCCCTCAAATCTTTTTCAAGCAATATTTGTACCCTAATTTATCCTAAATTACACTAATACTAAAAATTAATCACCATTAGTTTACCGGTAAGTAAAAATCCTTTCCTGTTGAACTTAGACTCTCATGAGGAAACCT
>JASWDR010000515.1:0-24596 GCA_033439105.1 Magallana nippona
ATGTCAAGGAGGAGGAAAATACATTCAATGACATTGGCTATTTCTCTTATCAATGGTTTTAGTTGTATTAGTACAAATCAATTTAAGGTAGTCCTCTTTTTTTAAATATGAAGATTGAGATAACAATTATTTGCTCCAATTAATATTTACTTTTTTGACTGTAATCAGGGAAAATGAGCTGCCAATGCAAATTTGTGACTATAATTTAGAAGTTCTTTATCAGTTAGTTTTATTTGATACATTACGTGCACTTTAATATACCTATATTCAAGAATACGGGTTGTCCGCAGCAATCTAACTATATAATATATAGACCTAGTTGTACTTTTTAAATGCATGTATAATTCTATCACATATATTGAGGTACATTAATCATGTTATGTTAATTTTCTAAATACCACTGTGACAGTTTTTTCTGTTTTCTGTCAATTAAAGAAATGTCGATTAGATATAGTGGGCATATTTCTTACATGTACCTGATATTGGCAAAGGGGGTGGGGGGTCGAATACAACAAATGAATGCAATATTCTGACTATACCCCAAAAATAACCATTCAAACGGCAGGTTTTCCCCCCTTTTTCAAAATTTTGACCTGGTCTCTCACACAAAACTATAAATATCCACTGCCACATTTGACATTTAGTCTAAGAGTTTATTTCTCACAAAAACACTTTACAATCAGAGAGCTAGGTTGTGCAAAAAACCAAAAATCTAGTAAATAGACAAAATCCCCTAACTTGCATGCTAGCTGTACTGTACAACAGTGATAATGTCTCGATAAGTACATACAAAAAGACATTTATACAAAATATAAACAGATATACAAAGAAGATATGTTAAGGACATTGGTGTATAATATATTTACTAATTCAGCATCCCAGAATAGTTTTATGACATGGATATTTTCGGCATGGATGCTAGCAATTGGTTGAAAATCATGTGTTAGATGTGTACTTACATAAAATAACTATAATTAAGGCGAAATATTTACCATTATTTTATGAACTTGCTAATTCAACTTGATAAGTATTATAATGCATATTAACAACAATTACTTTTGTCAATTTGAGGCATTTTAACATGGCCTAATTTAGAAATTTTAGAAAATAATTAATTGCCATTACATCGGTTTGACACCACAAAGCATATATATGTAGAAGTACACATATACTGCCTTTGGATTTCTAATTTTCACTTTACTTTAGACACCTGTTAAGCCAGTGAAGAACGGGGTATGATATCGAAAAAAAAATTGAGTTATAAAAGGGGGGGGGGGGGGGTATGAGTTTTTTCAAAACATGTGTATGTGGTTGACGGGGAGAATTAACACTGCATATTTATCCCTGGTATTCTTAGTTTAGCAATTTTAAAGCAGTCAAGTGCAAGCAAATAACAAGATAGAGAGAGATAGAGAGAGAGTAAACCCATATCAAAAAAATATAATGGACTGTGACCATGCACCCCCCCCCCCCCCTTCTCCCTGCCTCCCATTTTAATTCTCAGAGAAATAACCTGATTTTACATGGCATGATAAACCCATATCAACTGTGCATGACCCCCACCCACCCTAAACCCTCGTCTTTCATCATTATTCTCAGAGAAAAAGGTGGGGGTGGGGTGAAACAGAGAGAGAGTAAGAGAGAGAGAGAGAGAGAGAGAGAGAGAGAGAGAGAGAGAGTAAACCCTTATCAAAAAAATATAATGGACCGTGACCATGCACCCCACCCCACCCCCAACCCTTTTCCCTGCCTTCCATTTTAATTCTCAGAGAAAAAGGTGGGGGTGGGGTTAGAGAGAGAGAGAGAGAGAGAGAGAGAGAGAGAGAGAGAGAGAGAGAGAGAGATATTAGGAAATAACCTGACTTTACATGGCATGACAAACCCATATCAACTGTGCACGACCCCCACCCACCTAAACCTCTGTCTCCCATTTTTATCCTCAGAGAAAAAGGTGGGGGTGGGGTTAAACAAGAGAGAGAGAGAGAGAGAGAGAGAGAGAGAGAGAGAGAGAGAGAGAGAGAGAGAGAGAGAGAGAGAGAGAGAGAGAGAGAATTTCAAAAAATGAAACATTTGGTAAACAGTATCATTTGATTTGTCAATGAGTATATATAGAAAATGATTAATTCATATATACATGTAATTTCTTTTAAAAGGAAATAATATTGTTATAAAGGACCAGTATACGATGTGTCATTGAAATTAAAGTATGTACATGTATATTTAAAATACACTTTAGTTATTTGATCTACGTTTCTTACATGCATGCAAGTAATATGTATACACAAGTACCTGAGCTGGCCTTGGTGCAACCAACATATACAAATTTCAGCATTTTGTGAAATTTAATAAACTTTAGAGACAATTTGAAGTCTTGTTACCTTGTTATACATATTGCATACCAATTTCAACAGGAGACATCTCTCTAACTTTAATGATTATAATCATTAAAAACCATGTCATAAATTTTAGAAACACTCGTAAGTCTTAAAGTACAGCAATTCTCAATTTTACAAAAAATTGACGGGTACAAATTATAACTGTCCCTTGCTACCTTTTACTTACTGACTTATAATATTACTTATTAGGTTTGTTGTTGACTGTTTACAGAAATTTGTGGGGTCGGTAAAGTCCATAGAAGGCTCGGCTTCGCCTCGCTTTCTATGGACTTTACTGACCACACAAATTTCTGTAAACAGTCAATAGCAAACCTAATAAGTGTTTTGTTTTGCCGAGGACCTAGAGTGTGTTATGTAAACAAACAAAAGATAATATAACAATTAAATACATAGCTTAATTCTCATGTGTTTTTTTTCGTTCCTCGCCAGTCGTCTGCGAAAACCTGGATGCCATATTGTAGGATCGTAATATTATTATTACGGCAAAGGGGGATCACTCTAAATATTTGGGGGATTAAAAATTAGAGGTATGGTCGAACGTTTGTGTAAAAAATCAGCTCAAATAACGTTACGTCCGCCATGTTTCCGTATAAATTTTGACGCTTACCGTTTAAAATAATTTGTAAGACAATCACGTGACGCGTTTCATCCAATGGCATCGAGACATTCTAGTCCGTTTGTTTTGCCTCGGACTAGAATGTCTCGATGCCATTGGATGAAACACAAACACACAGTTTGTACAGTCGTGGATGCTGTTAATCCGGCAGAGGTACAGTCGTGGATGTAAGCTGTAAAGCAATTATAGGATAGGTACAGTCATGGATGTTGTTAATCAGGCACACGTACAGTCGTGGATGTAAGTTATAATGCATTCATAGGACAGGTACAGTCATGGATGTTGTTAATCAGACACAGGTACAGTCGTGGATGCAATTTATAATGCATTTACAGAACAGGTACAGTCATTGATGGATGTTGTTAATCAGACACATGTACAGTCGTGGATGCAAGTTATAATGCATTTATAGGACAGGTACAGTCATGGATGTTGTTAATCAGGCACAGGTACAGTCGTGGATGCAAGTAATAATGCATTTATAGGATAGGTACAGTCATGGATGTTGTTAATCAGGCACAGGTACAGTCGTGGATGCAAGTTGTAATGCATTAATAGGACAGGTACAGTCATGGATGTTGTTAATCAGGCACATGTACAGTCGTGGAGGTAAGTTCTAATGCATTTATAGGACAGGTACAGTCATGGATGTTGTTAATCAGGCACAGGTACAGGCGTGGATGCAAGGTCTAATGCATTTAGAGGACAGGTACAGTCATGGATGTTGTTAATCAGGCACAAGTACGGTCGTGGATGCAAGTTGTAATGCATTAATAGGACAGGTACAGTCATGGATGTTGTTAATCAGGCACAGGTACAGTCGTGGATGCAAGTTATAATGCATTGATAGAACAGGTACAGTCTTGGAAGTTGTAAATCAGGCACAGGTACAGTGGTGGATGCAAGTTATAATGCATTTATAGGACAGGTACAGTCATGGAAGTTGTTAATCAAGCAAAGGTACAGTCATGGATGTTGTTAATCAGACACAGGTACAGTCGTGGATGCAATTTATAATGCATTTACAGAACAGTTACAGTCATTGATGGATGTTGTTAATCAGAAACATGTACAGTCGTGGATGCAAGCTATAATGCATTTATAGGACAGGTACAGTCATGGATGTTGTTAATCAGGCACAGGTACAGTCGTGGATGCAAGTAATAATGCATTTATAGGATAGGTACAGTCATGGATGTTGTTAATCAGGCACAGGTACAGTCGTGGATGCAAGTTGTAATGCATTTAGAGGACAGGTACAGTCATGGATGTTGTTAATCAGGCACAGGTACGGTCGTGGATGCAAGATGTAATGCATTAATAGGACAGGTACAGTCATGGATGTTGTTAATGAGGCACAGGTACAGTCGTGGATGCAAGTTATAATGCATTGATAGAACAGGTACAGTCTTGAAAGTTGTAAATCAGGCACAGGTACAGTGGTGGATGCAAGTTATAATGCATTTATAGGACAGGTACAGTCATGGAAGTTGTTAATCAGGCAAAGGTACAGTCGTGGATGCAAGTTACAATGCATTTATAGGACAGGTACAGTCATGGAAGTTGTTAATCAGGCAAAGGTACAGTCGTGGATGCAAGGTATAATGCATTTATAGGACAGGTACAGTCAAGGATGTTGTTAATCAGGCACAGGTACAATCGTGGATGCAAGTTATAATGCATTAATAGGACAGGTACAGTCATGAATGTTGTTAATCAGGCACAGGTACAGTCGTGGATGTAAGTTCTAATGCATTTATAGGACAGGTACAGTCATGGATGTAGTTAATCAGGCACAGGTACAGGCGTGGATGCAAGGTCTAATGCATTTAGAGGACAGGTACAGTCATGGATGTTGTTAATCAGGCACAGGTACAGTCGTTGATGCAAGTTGTAATGCATTAATAGGACAGGTACAGTCATGGATGTTGTTAATCAGGCACATGTACAGTCGTGGATGCAATTTATAATGCATTGATAGAACAGGTACAGTCTTGGATGTTGTTAATCAGGCACAAGTACAGTGGTGGATGCAAGTTATAATGCATTTATAGGTCAGGTACAGTCAAGGATGTTGTTAATCAGGCACAGGTACAATCGTGGATGCAAGTGCTAATGCATTGATAGAACAAGTGCAGTCATGGAAGTTGTTAATCAGGCACAGGTACAGTGGTGGATGCAAGTTCTAATGCATTGATAGAACAGGTGCAGTCATGGAAGTTGTTAATCAGGCACAGGTACAATCGTGGATGCAAGTTCTAATGCATTGATAGAACAGGTGCAGTCATGGAAGTTGTTAATCAGGCACAGGTACAGTGGTGGATGTAAGTTATAATGCATTTATAGGACAGGTACAGTCATGGATGTTGTTAATCAGGCACAGGAACAGTCGTGGATGCAATTTATAATGCATTTACAGAACAGTTACAGTCATTGATGGATGTTGTTAATCAGAAACATGTACAGTCGTGGATGCAAGTTATAATGCATTTATAGGACAGGTACAGTCATGGATGTTGTTAATCAGGCACAGGTACAGTCGTGGATGCAAGTAATAATGCATTTATAGGATAGGTACAGTCATGGATGTTGTTAATCAGGCACAGGTACAATCGTGGATGCAAGTTATAATGCATTTATAGGACAGGTACAGTCATGGATGTTGTTAATCAGGCACAGGTACAGTCGTTGATGCAAGTTGTAATGCATTAATAGGACAGGTACAGTCATGGATGTTGTTAATCAGGCACAGGTACAGTCGTGGATGCAATTTATAATGCATTGATAGAACAGGTACAGTCTTGGATGTTGTAAATCAGGCACAAGTACAGTGGTGGATGCAAGTTATAATGCATTTATAGGTCAGGTACAGTCAAGGATGTTGTTAATCAGGCACAGGTACAATCGTGGATGCAAGTGCTAATGCATTGATAGAACAAGTGCAGTCATGGAAGTTGTTAATCAGGCACAGGTACAGTGGTGGATGCAAGTTCTAATGCATTGATAGAACAGGTGCAGTCATGGAAGTTGTTAATCAGGCACAGGTACAATCGTGGATGCAAGTTCTAATGCATTGATAGAACAGGTGCAGTCATGGAAGTTGTTAATCAGGCACAGGTACAGTGGTGGATGTAAGTTATAATGCATTTATAGGACAGGTACAGTCATGGATGTTGTTAATCAGGCACAGGTACAGTCGTGGATGCAAGTTATAATGCATTTAGAGGACAGGTACAGTCATGAATGTTGTTAATCAGGCAAAAGTACAGTCGTGGATGCAAGTTGTAATGCACTTATAGGACATGTACAGTCATGGATGTTGTTAATCAGGCACAGGTACAATCGTGAATGCATGTTATAATGCATTGATAGAACAGGTACAGTCATGGATGTTTTTAATCAGGCACAGGTACAGTGGTGGATGTATGTTATAATGCATTTATAGGACAGGTACAGTCATGGATGTTGTAAATCAGGCACAGGTACAGTCGTGGATGTTGTTAATCCGGCAGAGGTACAGTCGTGGATGTAAGCTGTAATGCAATTATAGGACAGGTACAGTCATGGAAGTTGTTAATCAGACACAGGTACAGTCGTGGATGCAATTTATAATGCATTTATATAACAGGTACAGTCATTGATGGATGTTGTTAATCAGACAAATGTACAGTCGTGGATGCAAGTTATAATGCATTTATAGGACAGGTACAGTCGAGGATGTTGTTAATCAGGCACAGGTACAATCGTGGATGCAAGTTATAATGCATTTATAGGACAGGTACAGTCATGGATGTTGTTAATCAGGCACAGGTACAATCGTGGATGCAAGTTATAATGCATTTATAGGACAGGTACAGTCATGGATGTTGTTAATCAGGCACAGGTACAGTGGTGGATTTATGTTATAATGCATTTATAGGACAGGTACAGTCATGGGTGTTGTTAATCAGGCACAGGTACAGTCGTGGATGTTGTTAATCCGGCAGAGGTACAGTCGTGGATGTAAGCTGTAATGCAATAATAGGACAGGTACAGTCATGGAAGTTGTTAATCAGACACAGGTACAGTCGTGGATGCAATTTATAATGCATTTATATAACAGGTACAGTCATTGATGGATGTTGTTAATCAGACAAATGTACAGTCGTGGATGCATGTTATAATGCATTTATAGGACAGGTACAGTCGAGGATGTTGTTAATCAGGCACAGGTACAATCGTGGATGCAAGTTATAATGCATTTATAGGACAGGTACAGTCATGGATGTTGTTAATCAGGCACAGGTACAATCGTGGATGCAAGATATAATGCATTTATAGGACAGGTACAGTCATGGATGTTGTTAATCAGGCACAGGTACAGTCGTGGATGCAAGTTACAATGCATTTATAGGACAGGTACAGTCATGGAAGTTGTTAATCAGGCAAAGGTACAGTCGTGGATGCAAGGTATAATGCATTTATAGGACAGGTACAGTCAAGGATGTTGTTAATCAGGAACAGGTACAATCGTGGATGCAAGTTATAATGCATTAATAGGACAGGTACAGTCATGAATGTTGTTAATCAGGCACAGGTACAGTCGTGGATGTAAGTTCTAATGCATTTATAGGACAGGTACAGTCATGGATGTAGTTAATCAGGCACAGGTACAGGCGTGGATGCAAGGTCTAATGCATTTAGAGGACAGGTACAGTCATGGATGTTGTTAATCAGGCACAGGTACAGTCGTTGATGCAAGTTGTAATGCATTAATAGGACAGGTACAGTCATGGATGTTGTTAATCAGGCACAGGTACAGTCGTGGATGCAATTTATAATGCATTGATAGAACAGGTACAGTCTTGGATGTTGTAAATCAGGCACAAGTACAGTGGTGGATGCAAGTTATAATGCATTTATAGGTCAGGTACAGTCAAGGATGTTGTTAATCAGGCACAGGTACAATCGTGGATGCAAGTGCTAATGCATTGATAGAACAAGTGCAGTCATGGAAGTTGTTAATCAGGCACAGGTACAGTGGTGGATGCAAGTTCTAATGCATTGATAGAACAGGTGCAGTCATGGAAGTTGTTAATCAGGCACAGGTACAATCGTGGATGCAAGATCAAATGCATTGATAGAACAGGTGCAGTCATGGATGTTGTTAATCAGGCACAGGTACAGTCGTGGATGCAAGTTATAATGCATTTAGAGGACAGGTACAGTCATGAATGTTGTTAATCAGGCAAAAGTACAGTCGTGGATGCAAGTTATAATGCATTTATAGGACAGGTACAGTCATGGATGTTGTTAATCAGGCACAGGTACAATCGTGGATGCAAGTTATAATGCATTTATAGGACAGGTACAGTCATGGATGTTGTTAATCAGGCACAGGTACAGTGGTGGATTTATGTTATAATGCATTTATAGGACAGGTACAGTCATGGGTGTTGTTAATCAGGCACAGGTACAGTCGTGGATGTTGTTAATCCGGCAGAGGTACAGTCGTGGATGTAAGCTGTAATGCAATAATAGGACAGGTACAGTCATGGAAGTTGTTAATCAGACACAGGTACAGTCGTGGATGCAATTTATAATGCATTCATATAACAGGTACAGTCATTGATGGATGTTGTTAATCAGACAAATGTACAGTCGTGGATGCATGTTATAATGCATTTATAGGACAGGTACAGTCGAGGATGTTGTTAATCAGGCACAGGTACAATCGTGGATGCAAGTTATAATGCATTTATAGGACAGGTACAGTCATGGATGTTGTTAATCAGGCACAGGTACAATCGTGGATGCAAGATATAATGCATTTATAGGACAGGTACAGTCATGGATGTTGTTAATCAGGCACAGGTACAGTCGTGGATGCAAGTAATAATGCATTTAGAGGACAGGTACAGTCATGGATGTACTTAATCAGGCACAGGTACAGGAGTGGATGCAAGGTCAAATTCATTTAGAGGACAGGTACAGTCATGGATGTTGTTAATCAGGCACAGGTACAGTCGTGGATGCAAGTTGTAATGCATTTATAGGACATGTACAGTCATGGATGTTGTTAATCAGGCACAGGTACAATCGTGAATGCATGTTATAATGCATTGATAGAACAGGTACAGTCATGGATGTTTTTAATCAGGCACAGGTACAGTGGTGGATGTATGTTATAATGCATTTATAGGACAGGTACAGTCATGGATGTTGTTAATCAGGCACAGGTACAGTCGTGGATGTTGTTAATCCGGCAGAGGTACAGTCGTGGATGTAAGCTGTAATGCAATTATAGGACAGGTACAGTCATGGAAGTTGTTAATGAAGCACAGGTACAGTCGTGGATGCAATTTATAATGAATTTATATAACAGGTACAATCATTGATGGATGTTGTTAATCAGACAATTGTACAGTCGTGGATGCAAGTTATAATGCATTTATAGGACAGGTACAGTCGAGGATGTTGTTAATCAGGCACAGGTACAATCGTGGATGCAAGTTATATTGCATTTATAGGACAGGTACAGTCATGGATGTTGTTAATCAGGCACATGTACAATCGTGGATGCAAGTTCTAATGCATTGATAGAACAGGTGCAGTCATGGAAGTTGTTAATCAGGCACAGGTAGAGTGGTGGATGTAAGTTATAATGCATTTATAGGACAGGTACAGTCATGGATGTTGTTAATCAGGCACAGGTACAGTCGTGGATGCAAGTTATAATGCATTTAGAGGACAGGTACAGTCATGAATGTTGTTAATCAGGCAAAGGTACAGTCGTGGATGCAAGTTGTAATGCATTTATAGGACATGTACAGTCATGGATGTTGTTAATCAGGCAGAGGTACAATCGTGAATGCATGTTATAATGCATTGATAGAACAGGTACAGTCATGGATGTTTTTAATCAGGCACAGGTACAGTGGTGGATGTATGTTATAATGCATTTATAGGACAGGTACAGTCATGGATGTTGTTAATCAGGCACAGGTACAGTCGTGGATGTTGTTAATCAGGCAGAGGTACAGTCTTGGATGTAAGCTGTAAAGCATTTATAGGACAGGTACAGTCAAGGATGTTGTTAATCAGGCACAGGTACAATCGTGGATGCAAGTTATAATGCATTTATAGGACAGGTACAGTCAAGGATGTTGTTAATCAGGCACAGGTACAATCGTGGATGCAAGTTATAATGCATTTATAGGACAGGTACAGTCATGGATGTTGTTAATCAGGCACAGGTACAGTGGTGGATTTATGTTATAATGCATTTATAGGACAGGTACAGTCATGGATGTTGTTAATCAGGCACAGGTACAGTCGTGGATGTTGTTAATCCGGCAGAGGTACAGTCGTGGATGTAAGCTGTAATGCAATTATAGGACAGGTACAGTCATGGAAGTTGTTAATAAGACACAGGTACAGTCGTGGATGCAATTTATAATGCATTTATATAACAGGTACAGTCATTGATGGATGTTGTTAATCAGACAAATGTACAGTCGTGGATGCAAGTTATAATGCATTTATAGGACAGGTACAGTCGAGAATGTTGTTAATCAGGCACAGGTACAATCGTGGATGCAAGTTATAATGCATTTATAGGACAGGTACCGTCAAGGATGTTGTTAATCAGGCACAGGTACAATCGTGGATGCAAGTTATAATGCATTTATAGGACAGGTACAGTCATGGATGTTGTTAATCAGGCACAGGTACAGTGGTGGATTTATGTTATAATGCATTTATAGGACAGGTACAGTCATGGGTGTTGTTAATCAGGCACAGGTACAGTCGTGGATGTTGTTAATCCGGCAGAGGTACAGTCGTGGATGTAAGTTGTAATGCAATTATAGGACAGGTACAGTCATGGATGTTGATAATCAGGCACAGGTACAGTCGTGGATGTTGTTAATCCGGCAGAGGTACAGTCGTGGATGTAAGCTGTAATGCAATTATAGGACAGATACAGTCATGGAAGTTGTTAATCAGGCACAGGTACAGTCGTGGATGTAAGTTCTAATGCATTTATAGGACAGGTACAGTCATGGATGTAGTTAATCAGGCACAGGTACAGGCGTGGATGCAAGGTCTAATGCATTTGGAGGACAGGTACAGTCATGGATGTTGTTAATCAGGCACAGGTACAGTCGTTGATGCAAGTTGTAATGCATTAATAGGACAGGTACAGTCATGGATGTTGTTAATCAGGCACAGGTACAGTCGTGGATGCAATTTATAATGCATTGATAGAACAGGTACAGTCTTGGATGTTGTAAATCAGGCACAAGTACAGTGGTGGATGCAAGTTATAATGCATTTATAGGTCAGGTACAGTCAAGGATGTTGTTAATCAGGCACAGGTACAATCGTGGATGCAAGTGCTAATGCATTGATAGAACAAGTGCAGTCATGGAAGTTGTTAATCAGGCACAGGTACAGTGGTGGATGCAAGTTCTAATGCATTGATAGAACAGGTGCAGTCATGGAAGTTGTTAATCAGGCACAGGTACAATCGTGGATGCAAGTTCTAATGCATTGATAGAACAGGTGCAGTCATGGAAGTTGTTAATCAGGCACAGGTACAGTGGTGGATGTAAGTTATAATGCATTTATAGGACAGGTACAGTCATGGATGTTGTTAATCAGGCACAGGTACAGTCGTGGATGCAAGTTATAATGCATTTAGAGGACAGGTACAGTCATGAATGTTGTTAATCAGGCAAAAGTACAGTCGTGGATGCAAGTTATAATGCATTTATAGGACAGGTACAGTCATGGATGTTGTTAGTCAGGCACAGGTACAATCGTGGATGCAAGTTATAATGCATTTATAGGACAGGTACAGTCATGGATGTTGTTAATCAGGCACAGGTACAGTGGTGGATTTATGTTATAATGCATTTATAGGACAGGTACAGTCATGGGTGTTGTTAATCAGGCACAGGTACAGTCGTGGATGTTGTTAATCCGGCAGAGGTACAGTCGTGGATGTAAGCTGTAATGCAATAATAGGACAGGTACAGTCATGGAAGTTGTTAATCAGACACAGGTACATTCGTGGATGCAATTTATAATGCATTTATATAACAGGTACAGTCATTGATGGATGTTGTTAATCAGACAAATGTACAGTCGTGGATGCATGTTATAATGCATTTATAGGACAGGTACAGTCGAGGATGTTGTTAATCAGGCACAGGTACAATCGTGGATGCAAGTTATAATGCATTTATAGGACAGGTACAGTCATGGATGTTGTTAATCAGGCACAGGTACAATCGTGGATGCAAGATATAATGCATTTATAGGACAGGTACAGTCATGGATGTTGTTAATCAGGCACAGGTACAGTCGTGGATGCAAGTAATAATGCATTTAGAGGAGAGGTACAGTCATGGATGTACTTAATCAGGCACAGGTACAGGAGTGGATGCAAGGTCAAATTCATTTAGAGGACAGGTACAGTCATGGATGTTGTTAATCAGGCACAGGTACAGTCGTGGATGCAAGTTGTAATGCATTTATAGGACATGTACAGTCATGGATTTTGTTAATCAGGCACAGGTACAATCGTGAATGCATGTTATAATGCATTGATAGAACAGGTACAGTCATGGATGTTTTTAATCAGGCACAGGTACAGTGGTGGATGTATGTTATAATGCATTTATAGGACAGGTACAGTCTTGGATGTTGTTAATCAGGCACAGGTACAGTCGTGGATGTTGTTAATCCGGCAGAGGTACAGTCGTGGATGTAAGCTGTAATGCAATTATAGGACAGGTACAGTCATAGAAGTTGTTAATCAGACACAGGTACAGTCGTGGATGCAATTTATAATGCATTTATATAACAGGTACAGTCATTGATGGATGTTGTTAATCAGACAAATGTACAGTCGTGGATGCATATTATAATGCATTTATAGGACAGGTACAGTCGAGGATGTTGTTAATCAGGCAGAGGTACAATCGTGGATGCAAGTTATAATGCATTTATAGGACTGGTACAGTCATGGATGTTGTTAATCAGGCACAGGTACAGTCGTGGATGCAAGTAATAATGCATTTAGAGGACAGGTACAGTCATGGATGTAGTTAATCAGGCACAGGTACAGGAGTGGATGCAAGGTCAAATTCATTTAGAGGACAGGTACAGTCATGGATGTTGTTAATCAGGCACAGGTAAAATCGTGGATGCAAGTTGTAATGCATTTATAGGACATGTACAGTCATGGATGTTGTTAATCAGGCACAGGTACAATCGTGAATGCATGTTATAATGCATTGATAGAACAGGTACAGTCATGGATGTTGTTAATCAGGCACAGGTACAGTCGTGGATGTTGTTAATCCGGCAGAGGTACAGTCGTGGATGTAAGCTGTAATGCAATTATAGGACAGGTACAGTCATGGAAGTTGTTAATCAGACACAGGTACAGTCGTGGATGCAATTTATAATGCATTTATATAACAGGTACAGTCATTGATGGATGTTGTTAATCAGACAAATGTACATTCGTGGATGCAAGTTATAATGCATTTATAGGACAGGTACAGTCGAGGATGTTGTTAATCAGGCACAGGTACAATCGTGGATGCAAGTTATAATGCATTTATAGGACAGGTACAGTCAAGGACGTTGTTAATCAGGCACAGGTACAATCGTGGATGCAAGTTATAATGCATTTATAGGACAGGTACAGTCATGGATGTTGTTAATCAGGCACAGGTATAGTGGTGGATATATGTTATAATGCATTTATAGGACAGGTACAGTCATGGGTGTTGTTAATCAGGCACAGGTACAGTCGTGGATGTTGTTAATCCGGCAGAGGTACAGTCGTGGATGTAAGCTGTAATGCAATTATAGGACAGGTACAGTCATGGATGTTGTTAATCAGGCACAGGTACAGTCGTGGATGTTGTTAATCCGGCAGAGGTACAGTCGTGGATGTAAGCTGTAATGCAATTATAGGACAGGTACAGTCATGGAAGTTGTTAATCAGACACAGGTACAGTCGTGGATGCAATTTATAATGCATTTATATAACAGGTACAGTCATTGATGGATGTTGTTAATCAGACAAATGTACAGTCGTGGATGCAAGTTATAATGCATTTATAGGACAGGTACAGTCATGGATGTTGTTAATCAGGCACAGGTACAGTCGTGGATGCAAGTGATAATGCATTTATAGGACAGGTACAGTCATGAATGTTGTTAATCAGGCAAGGGTACAGTCGTGGATGCAAGTTGTATTGCATTTATAGGACATGTACAGTCATGGATGTTGTTAATCAGGCACAGGTACAATCGTGAATGCATGTTATAATGCATTGATAGAACAGGTACAGTCAGGGAAGTTTTTAATCAGGCACAGGTACAGTGGTGGATGTATGTTATAATGCATTTATAGGACAGGTACAGTCATGGATGTTGTTAATCAGGCACAGGTACAGTCGTGGATGTTGTTAATCCGGCAGAGGTACAGTCGTGGATGTAAGCTGTAATGCAATTATAGGACAGGTACAGTCATGGAAGTTGTTAATCAGACACAGGTACAGTCGTGGATGCAAGTTATAATGCATTTATATAACAGGTACAGTCATTGATGGATGTTGTTAATCAGACAAATGTACAGTCGTGGATGCAAGTTATCATGCATTTATAGGACAGGTACAGTCGAGGATGTTGTTAATCAGGCACAGGTACAATCGTGGATGCAAGTTATAATGCATTTATAGGACAGGTACAGTCAAGGATGTTGTTAATCAGGCACAGGTACAATCGTGGATGCAAGTTATAATGCATTTATAGGACAGGTACAGTCATGGATGTTGTTAATCAGGCACAGGTACAGTGGTGGATTTATGTTATAATGCATTTATAGGACAGGTACAGTCATGGAAGTTGTTAATCAGGCACAGGTACAGTCGTGGATGTTGTTAATCCGGCAGAGGTACAGTCGTGGATGTAAGCTGTAATGCAATTATAGGACAGGTACAGACATGGAAGTTGTTAATCAGACACAGGTACAGTCGTGGATGCAATTTATAATGGATTTATATAACAGGTACATTCATTGATGGATGTTGTTAATCAGACAAATGTACAGTCGTGGATGCAAGTTATAATGCATTTATAGGACAGGTACAGTCGAGGATGTTGTTAATCAGGCACAGGTACAATCGTGGATGTTGTTAATCCGGCAGAGGTACAGTCGTGGATGTAAGCTGTAATGCAATTATAGGACAGGTACAGTCATGGATGTTGTTAATCAGGCACAGGTACAGTCGTGGATGTTGTTAATCCGGCAGAGGTACAGTCGTGGATGTAAGCTGTAATGCAATTATAGGACAGGTACAGTCATGGAAGTTGTTAATCAGACACAGGTACAGTCGTGGATGCAATTTATAATGCATTTATATAACAGGTACAGTCATTGATGGATGTTGTTAATCAGACAAATGTACATTCGTGGATGCAAGTTATAATGCATTTATAGGACAGGTACAGTCGAGGATGTTGTTAATCAGGCACAGGTACAATCGTGGATGCAAGTTATAATGCATTTATAGGACAGGTACAGTCAAGGACGTTGTTAATCAGGCACAGGTACAATCGTGGATGCAAGTTATAATGCATTTATAGGACAGGTACAGTCATGGATGTTGTTAATCAGGCACAGGTATAGTGGTGGATATATGTTATAATGCATTTATAGGACAGGTACAGTCATGGGTGTTGTTAATCAGGCACAGGTACAGTCGTGGATGTTGTTAATCCGGCAGAGGTACAGTCGTGGATGTAAGCTGTAATGCAATTATAGGACAGGTACAGTCATGGATGTTTTTTAATCAGGCACAGGTACAGTCGTGGATGTTGTTAATCCGGCAGAGGTACAGTCGTGGATGTAAGCTGTAATGCAATTATAGGACAGGTACAGTCATGGAAGTTGTTAATCAGACACAGGTACAGTCGTGGATGCAATTTATAATGCATTTATATAACAGGTACAGTCATTGATGGATGTTGTTAATCAGACAAATGTACAGTCGTGGATGCAAGTTATAATGCATTTATAGGACAGGTACAGTCATGGATGTTGTTAATCAGGCACAGGTACAGTCGTGGATGCATGTGATAATGCATTTATAGGACAGGTACAGTCATGAATGTTGTTAATCAGGCAAGGGTACAGTCGTGGATGCAAGTTGTATTGCATTTATAGGACATGTACAGTCATGGATGTTGTTAATCAGGCACAGGTACAATCGTGAATGCATGTTATAATGCATTGATAGAACAGGTACAATCAGGGAAGTTTTTAATCAGGCACAGGTACAGTGGTGGATGTATGTTATAATGCATTTATAGGACAGGTACAGTCATGGATGTTGTTAATCAGGCACAGGTACAGTCGTGGATGTTGTTAATCCGGCAGAGGTACAGTCGTGGATGTAAGCTGTAATGCAATTATAGGACAGGTACAGTCATGGAAGTTGTTAATCAGACACAGGTACAGTCGTGGATGCAATTTATAATGCATTTATATAACAGGTACAGTCATTGATGGATGTTGTTAATCAGACAAATGTACAGTCGTGGATGCAAGTTATCATGCATTTATAGGACAGGTACAGTCGAGGATGTTGTTAATCAGGCACAGGTACAATCGTGGATGCAAGTTATAATGTATTTATAGGACAGGTACAGTCAAGGATGTTGTTAATCAGGCACAGGTACAATCGTGGATGCAAGTTATAATGCATTTATAGGACAGGTACAGTCATGGATGTTGTTAATCAGGCACAGGTACAGTGGTGGATTTATGTTATAATGCATTTATAGGACAGGTACAGTCATGGATGTTGTTAGTCAGGCACAGGTACAGTCGTGGATGTTGTTAATCCGGCAGAGGTACAGTCGTGGATGTAAGCTGTAATGCAATTATAGGACAGGTACAGACATGGAAGTTGTTAATCAGACACAGGTACAGTCGTGGATGCAATTTATAATGGATTTATATAACAGGTACAATCATTGATGGATGTTGTTAATCAGACAAATGTACAGTCGTGGATGCAAGTTATAATGCATTTATAGGACAGGTACAGTCGAGGATGTTGTTAATCAGGCACAGGTACAATCGTGGATGCAAGTTATAATGCATTTATAGGACAGGTACAGTCAAGGATGTTGTTAATCAGGCACAGGTACAATCGTGGATGCAAGTTATAATGCATTTATAGGACAGGTACAGTCATGGATGTTGTTAATCAGGCACAGGTACAGTGGTGGATTTATGTTATAATGCATTTATAGGACAGGTACAGTCATGGGTGTTAATCAGGCACAGGTACAATCGTGGATGCATGTTATAATGCATTTATAGGACAGGTACAGTCAAGGATGTTGTTAATCAGGCACAGGTACAATCGTGGATGCAAGTTATAATGCATTAATAGGACATATACAGTCATGGATGTTGTTAATTAGGCACAGGTATTGTGGTGGATTTATGTTATAATGCATTTATAGGACAGGTACAGTCATGGGTGTTGTTAATCAGGCACAGGTACAGTCGTGGATGTTGTTAATCCGGCAGAGGTACAGTCGTGGATGTAAGCTGTAATGCAATTATAGGACAGGTACAGTCATGGATGTTGTTAATCAGGCACAGGTACAGTCGTGGATGTTGTTAATCCGGCAGAGGTACAGTCGTGGATGTAAGCTGTAATGCAATTATAGGACAGGTACTGTCATGGAAGTTGTTAATCAGACACAGGTACAATCGTGGATGCAATTTATGATGCATTTATATAACAGGTACAGTCACTGATGGATGTTGTTAATCAGACAAATGTACAGTCGTGGATGCATGTTATAATACATTTATAGGACAGGTACAGTCGAGGATGTTGTTAATCAGGCAGAAGTACAATCGTGGATGCAAGTTATAATGCATTTAGAGGACAGGTACAGTCATGGATGTACTTAATCAGGCACAGGTATAGGAGTGGATGCAAGGTCAAATTCATTTAGAGGACAGGTACAGTCATGGATGTTGTTAATCAGGCACAGGTACAGTCGTGGATGCAAGTTGTAATGCATTTATAGGACATGTACAGTCGAGGATGTTGTGAATCAGGCACAGGTACAATCGTGAATGCATGTTATAATGCATTGATAGAACAGGTACAGTCATGGATATTTTTAATCAGGCAAAGGTACAGTGGTGGATGTATGTTATAATGTATTTATAGGACAGGTACAGTCATGGATATTGTTAATCAGGCACAGGTACAGTCGTGGATGTTGTTAATCCGGCAGAGGTACAGTCGTAGATGTAAGCTGTAATGTAATTATAGGACAGGTACAGTCATGGAAGTTGTTAATCAGGCACAGGTACAGTCGTGGATGCAATTTATAATGCATTTATATAACAGGTACAGTCATTGATGGATGTTGTTAATCAGACAAATGTACAGTCGTGGATGCAAGTTATAATGCATATGTAGGACAGGTACAGTCGAGGTTGTTGTTAATCAGGCACAGGTACAATCGTGGATGCAAGTTATAATGCATTTATAGGACAGGTACAGTCAAGGATGTTGTTAATCAGGCACAGGTACAATCGTGGATGCAAGTTCTAATGCATTGATAGAACAAGTGCAGTCATGGAAGTTGTTAATCAGGCACAGGTACAGTGGTGGATGTAAGTTATAATGCATTTATAGGACAGGTACAGTCATGGATGTTGTTAATCAGGCACAGGTACAGAGGTGGATGCAAGTTATAATGCATTTAGAGGACAGGTACAGTCATGAATGTTGTTAATCAGGCAAAGGTACAGTCGTGGATGCAAGTTATAATGCATTTATAGGACAGGTACAGTCGAGGATGTTGTTAATCAGGCACAGGTACAATCGTGGATGCAAGTTATAATGCATTTATAGGACAGGTACAGTCAAGGATGTTGTTCATCAGGCACAGGTACAATCGTGGATATAAGTTCTAATGCATTGATAGAACAGGTGCAGTCATGGAAGTTGTTAATCAGGCACAGGTACAGTGGTGGATGTAAGTTATAATGCATTTATAGGACAGGTACAGTCATGGATGTTGTTAATCAGGCACAGGTACAGTCGTGGATGCAAGTTATAATGCATTTAGAGGACAGGTATAGTCATGAATGATGTTAATCAGGTAAAGGTACAGTCGTGGATGCAAGTTATAATGCATTTATAGGACAGGTACAGTCGAGGATGTTGTTAATCAGGCACAGGTACAATCGTGGATGCAAGTTATAATGCATTTATAGGACAGGTACAGTCATGGATGTTGTTAATCACGCACAGGTACAATCGTGGATGCAAGTTCTAATGCATTGATAGAACAGGTGCAGTCATGGAAGTTGTTAATCAGGCACAGGTACAGTGGTGGATGTAAGATATAATGCATTTATAGGACAGGTACAGTCATGGATGTTGTTAATCAGGCACAGGTACAGTCGTGGATGTTGTTAATCCGGCACAGGTACAGTCGTGGATGTAAGCTGTAATTCAATTATAGGACATGTACAGTCATTGAAGTTGTTAATCAGACACAGGTACAGTCGTGGATGCAATTTATAATGCATTTATATAACAGGTACATTCATTGATGGATGTTGTTAATCAGACAAATGTACAGTCGTGGATGCATGTTATAATGCATTTATAGGACAGGTACAGTCGAGGATGTTGTTAATCAGGCACAGGTACAATCGTGGATGCAAGTTATAATGCATTTATAGGACAGGTACAGTCATGGATGTTGTTAATCAGGCACAGGTACAATCGTGCATGCAAGATATTATGCATTTATAGGACAGGTACAGTCATGGATGTTGTTAATCAGGCACAGGTACAGTCGTGGATGCAAGTAATAATACATTTAGAGGACAGGTACAGTCAGGGATGTAGTTAATCAGGCACAGGTACAGGAGTGGATGCAAGGTCAAATTCATTTAAAGGACAGGTACAGTCATGGATGTTGTTAATCAGGCACAGGTACAGTCGTGGATGTTGTTAATCCGGCAGAGGTACAGTCGTGGATGCAAGTTATAATGCATTTATAGGACAGGTACAGTCATGGATGTTGTTAATCAGGCACAGGTACAGTGGTGGATTTATGTTATAATGCATTTATAGGACAGGTACAGTCATGGATGTTGTTAATCAGGCACAGGTACAGTCGTGGATGTTGTTAATCCGGCAGAGGTACAGTCGTGGATGTAAGCTGTAATGCAATTATAGGACTGGTACAGTCATGGAAGTTGTTAATCAGACACAGGTACAGTCGTGGATGCAATTTATAATGCATTTATATAACAGGTACAGTCATTGATGGATGTTGTTAATCAGACAAATGTACAGTCGTGGATGCAAGTTATAATGCATATATAGGACAGGTACAGTCGCGGATGTTGTTAATCAGGCACAGGTACAATCGTGGATGCAAGTTATAATGCATTTATAGGACAGGTACAGTCAAGGATGTTGTTAATCAGGCACAGGTACAATCGTGGATGCAAGTTATAATGCATTTATAGGACAGGTACAGTCATGGATGTAGTTAATCAGGCACAGGTACAGTCGTGGATGCAAGTTGTAATGCATTTATAGGACATGTACAGTCATGGATGTTGTTAATCAGGCACAGGTACAATCGTGAATGCATGTTATAATGCATTGATTGAACAGGTACAGTCATGGATGTTTTTAATCAGGCACTGGTACAGTGTTGGATGTATTTTATAATGCATTTATAGGACAGGTACAGTCATGGATGTTGTTAATCAGGCACAGGTACAGTTGTGAATGTTGTTAATCCGGCAGAGGTACAGTCGTGGATGTAAGCTGTAATGCAATTATAGGACAGGTACAGTCATGGAAGTTATTAATCAGACACAGGTACAGTCGTGGATGCAATTTATAATGCATTTATATAACAGGTACAGTCATTGATGGATGTTGTTAATCAGACAAATGTACAGTCGTGGATGCAAGTTATAATGCATTTATAGGACAGGTACAGTCGAGGATGTTGTTAATCAGGCACAGGTACAATCGTGGATGCAAGTTATAATGCATTTATAGGACATGTACAGTCATGGATGTTGTTAATCAGGCACAGGTACAATCGTTAATGCATGTTATAATGCATTGATAGAACAGGTACAGTCATGGATGTTTTTAATCAGGCACAGGTACAATGGTGGATGTATGTTATAATGCATTTAGAGGACAGGTAAAGTCATGGATGTTGTTAATCAGGCACAGGTACAGTCGTGGATGTTGTTAATCCGGCAGAGGTACAGTCGTGGATGTAAGCTGTAATGCAATTATAGGACAGGTACAGTCATGGAAGTTGTTAATCAGGCACAGGAACAGTCGTGGATGCAATTTATAATGCATTTATATAACAGGTACAGTCATTGATGGATGTTGTTAATCAGACAAATGTACAGTCGTGGATGCAAGTAATAATGCATTTATAGGACAGGTACAGTCGAGGATGTTGTTAATCAGGCACAGGTACAATCGTGGATGCAAGTTATAATGCATTTATAGGACAGGTACAGTCATGGATTTTGTTAATCAGGCACAGGTACAATCGTGGATGCAAGTTCTAATGCATTGATAGAACAGGTGCAGTCATGGAAGTTGTTAATCAGGCACAGGTACAGTGGTGGATGTAAGTTATAATGCATTTATAGGACAGGTACAGTCATGGATGTTGTTAATCAGGCACAGGTACAGGAGTGGATGCAAGGTCAAATTCATTTAGAGGACAGGTACAGTCATGGATGTTGTTAATCAGGCACAGGTTCAGTCGTGGATGCAAGATGTAATGCATTTATAGGACATGTACAGTCGAGGATGTTGTGAATCAGGCACAGGTACAATCGTGAATGCATGTCATAATGCATTGATAGAACAGGTACAGTCATGGATGTTTTTAATCAGGCACAGGTACAGTGGTGGATGTATGTTATAATGCATTTATAGGACAGGTACAGTCATGGATGTTGTTAATCAGGCACAGGTACAGTCGTGGATGTTGTTAATCCGGCAGAGGTACAGTCGTGGATGTAAGCTGTAATGCAATTATTGGACAAGTACAGTCATGGAAGTTATTAATGAAGCACAGGTACAGTCGTGAATACAATTTATAATGCATTTATATAACAGGTACAGTCATTGATGGATGTTGTTAATCAGACAATTGTACAGTCGTGGATGCAAGTTATAATGCATTTATAGGACAGGTACAGTCGAGGATGTTGTTAATCAGGCAAAGGTACAATCGTGGATGCAAGTTATATTGCATTTATAGGACAGGTACAGTCATGGATGTTGTTAATCAGGCACATGTACAATCGTGGATGCAAGTTCTAATGCATTGATAGAACAGGTGCAGTCATGGAAGTTGTTAATCAGGCACAGGTACAGTGGTGGATGTAAGTTATAATGCATTTATAGGACAGGTACAGTCATGGATGTTGTTAATCAGGCACAGGTACAGTCGTGGATTCAAGTTACATTGCATTTAGAGGACAGGTACAGTCATGAATGTTGTTAATCAGGCAAAGGTACAGTCGTGGATGCAAGTTGTAATGCATTTATAGGACATGTACAGTCATGGATGTTGTTAATCAGGCACAGGTACAATCGTGAATGCATGTAATAATGCATTGATAGAACAGGTACAGTCATGGATGTTTTTAATCAGGCACAGGTACAGTGGTGGATGTATGTTATAATGCATTTATAGGACAGGTACAGTCATGGATGTTGTTAATCAGGCACAGGTACAGTCGTGGATGTTGTTAATCAGGCACAGGTACAGTCGTGGATGTAAGCTGTAATGCATTTATAGGACAGGTACAGTCAAGGATGTTGTTAATCAGGCACAGGTACAATCGTTGATGCATGTTATAATGCATTTAAAGGATAGGTACAGTCAAGGATGTTGTTAATCAGGCACAGGTACAATCGTGGATGCAAGTTATAATGCATTTATAGGACAGGTACAGTCATGGATGTTGTTAATCAGGCACAGGTACAGTGGTGGATTTATGTTATAATGCATTTATAGGACAGGTACAGTCATGGATGTTGTTAATCAGACACAGGTACAGTCGTGGATGCAATTTATAATGCATTTATATAACAGGTACAGTCATTGATGGATGTTGTTAATCAGACAAATGTACAGTCGTGGATGCAAGTTATAATGCATTTATAGGACAGGTACAGTCGAGGATGTTGTTAATCAGGCACAGGTACAATCGTGGATGCAAGTTATAATGCATTTATAGGACAGGTACAGTCAAGGATGTTGATAATCAGGCACAGGTACAATCATGGATGCAAGTTATAATGCATTTATAGGACAGGTACAGTCAAGGATGTTGTTAATCAGGCACAAGTACAATCATGGATGCAAGTTATAATGCATTTATAGGACAGGTACAGTCATGGATGTTGTTAATCAGGCACAGGTACAGTGGTGGATTTATGTTATAATGCATTTATAGGACAGGTACAGTCATGGATGTTTTTAATCAGGCACAGGTACAGTCGTGGATGTTGTTAATCCGGCAGAGGTACAGTCGTGGATGTAAGCTGTAATGCAATTATAGGACAGGTACAGTCATGGAAGTTGTTAATCAGACACAGGTACAGTCGTGGATGCAATTTATAATGCATTTATATAACAGGTACAGTCATTGATGGATGTTGTTAATCAGACAAATGTACAGTCGTGGATGCAAGTTATAATGCATTTATAGGACAGGTACAGTCGAGGATGTTGTTAATCAGGCACAGGTACAATCGTGGATGCAAGTTATAATGCATTTATAGGACAGGTACAGTCAAGGATGTTGTTAATCAGGCACAGGTACAATCGTGGATGCAAGTTATAATGCATTTATAGGACAGGTACAGTCATGGATGTTGTTAATCAGGCACAGGTACAGTGGTGGATTTATGTTATAATGCATTTATAGGACAGGTACAGTCATGGATGTTGTTAATCAGGCACAGGTACAGTCGTGGATGTTGTTAATCCGGCAGAGGTACAGTCGTGGATGTAAGCTGTAATGCAATTATAGGACAGGTACAGTCATGGAAGTTGTTAATCAGACACAGGTACAGTCGTGGATGCAATTTATAATGCATTTATATAACAGGTACAGTCATTGATGGATGTTGTTAATCAGACAAATGTACAGTCGTGGATGTAAGGTATAATGCATTTATAGGACGGGTACAGTTGTGGATGTTGTTAATCAGGCATAGTTACAGTCGTGGATGCAATTTATAAAGCATTTATAGAACAGGTACAGTCATTGATGGATGTTTTTAATGAGACACAGGTACTGTCGTGGATGCAAGTTATAATGCATATATAGGACAGGTACAGTCATGGATGCTGTTATTCAGGCACAGGTACAGTCGTGGATGCAAGTTATAATGCATTTATAGGATAGGTACAGTCTTTGATGGATGTTGTTAATCAGACAAATGTAC